>JAREIK010003556.1:331232-381485 GCA_029783825.1 Sapria himalayana
ATCTATCTACCTGTCTATCAGTCTATCTATCAATCTTTATATCAATCTATCTATCAATCTATCTATCAATCTATCTAATAATCAATCTTTAAATCTACCTATCTATTAGTTTAAATATTTCTTTATCTATCTACCTATCCATCTATCAATTTATCTATTTATTTGTTTAAATATATGCCTATCAATGTGTCTATCTATCTCTCTATCTATCTGTCTATCTATTTGATTGTCTATCTATTTGACTATCTATCTAACTATCTACCTATTTATTTATTTATTTATCTATCTATTTATCAATCTATCTATTTTTGAATCTCTCTATCTATTTATAAATATGTCTATCTATTTATTAATGTAACTGTATATTTATCTATCCATCTATCTAATAATCTTTATATCTACCTATCTATCAGTATATCTTTCTTTTTATCCATCAATCAATCTATCTATCTGCTGTCTATTTTTCAATCTATTTGTATATATATCTATTTATATATTTATCTATGTATCTATAAATATGTCTATTTATCTATCTGTCTATATATCTCCCAATCTATATCCATCTATGTATAAGTCTATCTATATTTCGATCTATTTTGCTAAATATCTATCTATCTTTTTGTATTCATATATGTCAATTTATTTGTTTATCTATTTGTATATCTATCAGTCTATTTGACTATATAATATTATATCTATCTATCTATTTATCAAACTATCTTTATCTTTCTATCTATATTGTTATCAAACTTCTATCTATCTTTCTATCTTTTTATCTATCAATCTATCTGATCTATCGATCTATTTAATATAATATTTATCAATCAATCAATCAATCAATCTCTTTATCTATCTATCTTTCTTTCTATCCAAATATTTGTTTATATATTTGTATAACTATTTATCAATCTCTCTGTATATTTATCTATCTATCTATTTGTCTATTTTTATATGTATTAATCTATTTATCTATATGTCTATCAATCAATCAATCTATCTATCTAACTAGTTGTAAAATCTATCTATCTATCTATTTATATATCTATCTATAAATATATCATTTAATCTATCTGTCTATCTATCTGTGTATCTATCATTCTATCTATTTGTCTATCTATCTATATTTCTATCTATCTATTTATCTGTCCATCTATCTATCTATTTATCTATCTATCTATCTTTAATTTATCTTTCTATCTATCATTCTATTTTTATGCATATCTATCTGTCTATCTATCTATGTATCTATGTATCTATCTATCTATCTATTTATCTATCTATTTGTCTATCTATCTATTTATCAATCTATTTATTAATTATCTATGAATCTATGTATCATTTTTTTCTATCCAAATATTTATATATCTATCTATCTATTTGTCTATCTTCTATTTATATTTCTATATAGTTATCTCTCTATTTATCTATTTATCTATCTATCTATTATTCTATCTATCTTTCTATCTTTATATCTATCTATCTAACTAGCTATCTATCAATCTATCTACCTGTCTATCATGTCTATCTATCTGTCTATTTATGTATCTAACTATCTATCTTTATATCTATTTGTCTATCTTTATGTCTATCTATCTATCTATCTATCTGTCTATTAATCTATCTATCAATTTTTCCAACACTCTTTCTATTAATCTATCTTTCAATCTATCAATCTATCTTTCTTTAAATCTTTCAAACACTTTTCTCTATCTATTTGTCTATGTATCTGTCTATCTATTTATCTGTCTTTTTTTTCTATCTATCTGTCTATCTATATTTTTATCTATTATATATATATATATATATATATATATATATATATATATCTCTCTCTCTCTCTCTATTAGTTTGCCTATTTCTTTATCTATCTAAATGTCGATCTAACTAATTATTTTATTTATATTTATCCATCTATCTCTTTATATATCTATCTTTCTATCTATCTTTCTATCTATCTATTTATTTGCCTATCTATTTGTCTATCTATCTACCTATCTATATGTCTTTCTATCTGTTTATAAATCTATTTATCCCTCTATCTATTTATCTCACTTTCTATTTGTCTATCAATTAGTCTTACAATCTTCCTTTCAATCTATCTATTAATATATCTATCCAACTATCTATCTATATATCAAACTTTCTATCTATTTATTTGTCTATTTGTCTATGTATCTATGTATTTGTCTATTTGTCTATGTATCTATCTATTTGTCTATCCGTCTATCTGTCTATCTGTCTATCAATCTCTCTATCTATCTATCTTTCTATTTGTCAATCTATATGTTTATTTATCTATATATATATATATATATATATATATATCTATATTATCTATATCTATCGATATATCTTTCTATCAGTCTATCTATCTATCTATTTATTAGTCTATCTATTTTTCTATATATATATATATATATATATATCTATATCTATCATATGTCTATATATTTATCAATCTATCTTTATATCTAACTATCTATTTGTCTATCGCTCTATCTATTTATTTGACCATCTATCTATCTATATTTTTATCTAATAATCTATCTATTTGTCTATCTATCAATCTATCTATCTATATGTCTATCTAGATATCTATCTAGATATCTATCTATCTCTGACTATCAATCTATATATCAATTTGTTTATCCGACTTTCTATCTATTTGTATAACCGTCTATCTATCTATCTGGATGACTATATAGCTGTCTATCTTTTTGTCAAACTTTTTATCTATCTATTTATCTATCTTTATATCTATTTATCTATCGATCGATCTATCTATCTATATATTTGTATATCTATCAATCAATCTATCTATCTAGCTATCTATTTGTCTATATATATTTGTCTATCTATATGTTTTTCTATCTATTTTTTTATCTATCTTTCTATCTATCTATGTATCTATATGTCTATCTATCTATTTATCAATCTGTCTTTCTATCTATATATCTATCTGTCTATCAATAATTTTATCAATTTGTATATCATTTTACCTTTCAGTCAATCTTTCAATCTATCTTATTATTTGTCTATCTATGTTTATATTTATCTGTCTATCTATCTAACCATCTATCTATCTATTTATCTATCTACCTATCTATCTGTCTATATATATATATATATATATATATATATATTTGTCTATCTATCTTTATATTTATCAATCTATCTATTTGTCTATAAATCTATCTATTTATCTATAAATCTTTCTATTAATCAATCTATTGATCTATCTATCTATCTATGTATCTATATTTTTATCTATCTATCTATTAGTCAAATAATCTATATATATATATATATATCAAACTATCTTTCTACCATTCTATTTGTTTATCTATTTGTATTTCTATCTGTTTATCTATCTATCTATCTATTTAACTATCTATCTATAATATATTCAGTCTATCTATCAGTCTATATATCTATCAATCTAATTTTCTATCAATCCATCTATTTATTTATCTTTCAATCAATCAATCTACGTATCTATCTATGTATCTATCAATCAATCAATCGATCTATAATTGTATATGTATATCTATTCTTCTATCTATCTGTCTAATAATCTATCTATCTATCAATTTGTTTATCTATCTGTCTACTCATTTTTCTATCAATCTTTCTATCTATTTGTCTACGTAAATATCTATCTATCTATTTGACTATATATCTATATTTCTATTTGCCTATCTTTCTGGCATACTATTTTTTATCTATATGTCTATCTATCTATCTGTCTATCTTTCTTTCTACTTATCTATCTATCTATCTGTATAATAATCTATCTATCTATCTATATATCTATTTATTTGTATATATATCTATCTATATATCTAATAATCTATATATTTGTCTATCTATGAATCATTCTATCAATCATTCTATAATTCTATATTTCAATCTTTCTATCAATCTATATATCCATCTAACTATTAATCTTCCTATCTATCTATTATCTCTTTTGATATCTTTATATCTATCTATCTATCTATTTTTCTATCCATTTATCTATCTATCTATTTATTTGTCTATCTATCTGTCTATCTATTTGTCTATATATCTATATAGCAATTTGTCTATCTATTTTTCTATTTATATATATCTATCTATTTATTTATCTGTCTATCTTTATGTCAATCTATATGTCTATCTATATGTCTAATAATATGTCTATTAAACTATCTATCCAACTCTCTATCTATCTATCTATAAATCAATCTGTCTATATGTCTGTCTACCTATCTATCTATCTTTTTTTCTTTCTTTTTGTCTACCTATTAATTTATATATATGTCTATCTATCTAGTATCTATCTATATATATACCTATCTATTTATCTATTGATCTATCTATATATTTGTCTATCAATCTATCTTTCAATATGTCTGTCAATCTATCTACAAATCTATTTATCTATCTGACTATCTCTCTATCTATCAGTCTGTATTTCAATTTGTGTATCAATATGTCTATTACTCTGTCTATCAATCTGTCTATAAATCTATATATCAATCAATCAATCTATCAGTCTATCTATATTTCTATCCATCTGACTTTTTGTTTATCTATCTATCTATTTGTTTATCTATCTGACTATCAATTTGTCTATCTTTTTGACTATCTATTTGTCTAGCTATATGTCTGTCTGTCTGTTTATTTATTTTTCTAAATATTTTTATATCTATCTATCTATCTGTCTGTCTATTTATCTATTTTTCTAAATATTTTTCTATCTATCTATCTATCTATCTAACTTTCTATTTGTCTATTTGTATATTTGTTTGTTTGTCTGTCTATGTATTTATGTATCTATATTTATGTCTGTCTATTTGTCTATCTATCTATAGATCAATTTGTCTTGTCTGTCTATATGTTTGTTAGTCAGTATGTATATCTATTTAGTTGTCTATCAGTCAGTCATTTGGTCTATCTATATGTCTTTCTATTCATCTATCTATCTTTCAATCTGCTGAACTATCAGTATGCGTGACTATCTATCTACCTAACTATCAGTCTTCTTGACTTTTTGTCTACCTGACTGACTGTCTGTATATCTGTCTGTATGAGTAACTCTCAATCTATCTAATTTTCTATTTGTCTATCTTTCTATTTGTCTTTTTGTCTATCTATCTGTTAGTATATCTATTAGTCAGTCTATTTGATAGTTTATTAGTGTGTTAGTCTAACAGTTTTTCAGTCTATTAGTATGTCTATATGTTAGTATGTCAGTATGTTAGTCTATTAGTTTGACAATCATGTAGTCTGTCTATATGTTTTCTCTCTATGTGTCTATGTGTCTATATGTGTATTTATCTATCTCTCTATCTTTTGATAACTATATATATCTCATATCTATCTATCTCTCTATCTTTTTATTTCACTATCTCTTTATCTCTATATCTCTTTATCTTGCAATATCACTATCTCTTTATCTCTTTTACTCTCTATATATCTATTTCTTTATCTTTCTATCTTTCTATCTCTTTTACTCTCTATCTATATATCTCTATTTCTATATCTTTCTATCTGTATATATCTTTATATCTTCATTTTTTATCTATTTATCTCGCTATCTTTATATCTCTCTTGCTCTATATCTTTCTATTTTTATATCTTTCTATATCTATATATATTTATATATTTCATATATATATATATATTTTTATATAATATAAATATAATATATATATATATATCTCTTTCTCTCTATCTCTCTACTACTCTATATTTCTATCTCGCTATCTAACAAAATACCTATCTACATAGCTACCTACCTACCTAGTTGTATGTGTATCTATCTATATGTCTACCTACATATCTATCTATCTATCTATTTGTATATTTTTTTATTTCTCTATTTGTCTTTCTATTTATCTGTCTTTGTGTCTTTCTATCTCTCTATTTGTCTCACTCTCTCTAACTCTCTCTCTCTATCTATCTTTCTAACTCTCTAAAAATATTTCTATATATTTGTCTCTCTCTATCTATCTCTCTATCTATTCTCTAACTATAAGTCTATCTATCTATATACCTATATGTCTATCTATTTATCTATCTATATGTCTATTTATCTATCTATTTGTCTATGAGTTTATCTATCTATCTATCTATCTATTTGTTTATCTATCTTTCAGCCTATTTATCTATCTATCTATCTATTATATCTCTAATCTTGTCTATCTATTTATCTATATATATATATATATCTATCTGTCTGTCTGTCTATTTATCTATCTATGTGTTTATTTGTCCATTTGACTTTCTATCTTTATGTCTATCTATATTTGTGTCTATATGACTATCTGTATATCTATCTATCTATCTATTTATCTAAGTATATATCTGTCAATCTATCTATCTATCTTTCTTTCTATCTTTTTATCTATCTATAAGTCTATCTATCTATAAATTTATCTATTTGTGTATGTGTTTATGTGTTTATTTGTCTATCAATCTATATGTCTCTCTGTCTATCTATCAAACTATATATTTGTCTATATATCTATTTTTATATCTATATATCTTTATATTTGTCTATTTTTTTATTTATTTATTTGTCTATCTTTATTTTTGTCTATATGTCCATCTGTATATATGCCTATCTATATATCTTAATATCTATCTATATGTCTACCTATGTATCTATATATATGTCTGTATGTCTATGTATATATCTATCAAATTTATCTATCTTTCTATCTGTTTATATGTCTATATGTCTATCTATATATTCTATATATTTATCTATCTTTATATCTATATATTTTTTATAATCTATCTATTTATCAATTTATTTTTTTTCTATCTATTTGTATATATGTTTATTTATCTATCTATCTATCTATGTGTTTAACTAGCTATCTATCTTTCTAATATTTGACTATCTTTATATTTATCTATCTGTCATTTGTTTATCTGTCATTTTGGCTATCCGCCTGACTATTTATGTGTCTATCTATATATATCTCTATCTATTTATATATCTACCTATCTATCTATCTATCTATCTATGTATCTACATATATGTATATCTGTCTATTTGTCTATCTATCTATCTATCGATATATCTATCTCCATATCTGTCAATCTGTCAATCTGTCTATCTATCTATATGTCTATCTATTTATCCATCAATCTATGTATTTATCTATTTATTTGTCTATCTATCTATCTATCTATTTGTCTATCTATCTATCTATTTATCTTTCTGTGTATCTTCTTAACTATCTATATATCTATCTATCTTTCTATCTATCTATGTATTTGTCAATCTATCAATTTATTAATCTATGTATATGTATATCTTTCTATTTGTCTATCTGTCTAACTATCAAACTTTATAACTACATTTATGTCTAACTATATATCGGTGTTTCTATCCATTAGTCTATTAGTCATCAGTCTATCTATCTATTTATATATATGTCTATTTGTCAATCTTTCTATCTTTATATATATATATATATATATATATATATATATATATCAATTTACATTAGTATATTAGTCTAATATATGTCTATCTATTTATATCTATCTATTTATATATATGTCTATTTATATATAGACAAATATACATATATATATGTGTTTCTATCTCTTTATAACTACATTTATGTCTAACTATCTATCTCTGTTTCTATCCATTAATCTATTAGTCATCAATCTATCTATCTATTAATCTACATTTATATATATGTCTATTTGTCTATTTATATATATATTTATCTATTTATATACATGTCTATTTATCTATCTATTTATATATATGTCTATTTATCTATCTATATACCTACCTATTTATATCTATATCTGCATTTTTGTCTATCTATCTGTCTATCTGCTTATCTACCGAAATATGAATATATCTTTCTTTCTATATTTTTATTTGTCTATCTATCAATTTGTCTATCTATTTATTCTGCCTATTTATTAATCTATTTATTTGTCTATCTCTCTATCTATCTGCCTATTTATCGATCTATCTTTTTGTCCATCTTTCTAACTATCTATCTATCTTTATATATATATATATAGCTAGTTATCTATCTATATTTCTATATGTTAATCTCTCTCTCTTTATCTCTATATCTATCTATTTGGAAATCTTCTATTTGTCCACCTTTTTATCTTTTAATCTATCTATCTAAATGTCTATCTATCTATATATCTGTCTATCTATCTAATTGTCTATTTGTGTTTCTATCTATCTATGTTATATGTCTGTATGTCTATCTATATGCCTATCAGTCTGTTAGTATGTTAGTCTGTTAGTCTATTAGTTTGCATGTCTATTAGTTTATTAGTTTGCCAGTCTATCAGTCTATCTATCTTACTTTCATTCTGTCTATCTTTTTGTCAGTCTATTTTTGTATGTGTCTATATATCTTTCCCTCTATCTTTTTATATCTTTCTCTCTCTGTCTATATATCACTTTATCTATCTCTCTATATCTATTTTCCCTATCTCTTTATCTTTCTACCTACTTACCTACCTACCTAGATACCTACCTGCCTTGCTATCTATCGATCTATCAATTTGTCAACCTATCTATCAGTATACCTACTATATATCTATCTATCTATCTATTTCCCTATCTCTCTATCTATCTTTTTATCTTTGTGTCTCTTTGTATATATTTATGTATATCTATCTATCTATCAATTTGATTATTTGCATAATTTCTCATCCTATATGTCTGTCTATTTGTCTGTCTATCTATCTATCTATTTATAAATCTATCTATTTATCTGCCTATCTACCTAACTATCTATCAATTTGTCTATCTTTCTATATTTCTATCTATTTGTCTATCAATTTGTCTACAATCAATCTTTCTATTTGTCTATCAATTTGTCTTAAATCAATCAATACATACATACATACATACATACATATATATATATATATATATATATCTGTCTATCTGTTAGTCTATCTATTTTTATATATGCCTATTTGTTTGTTAATCTATCTTTCTTTGTTTCTGTCTACCTATCTGTCAGTTAGTAGGAGAGTCAGTCAGTCTATCAGTTAGTCTTTGTCTATCCATTTGTTTGTTTATCTTTCTATCTTTCTGCTTGACTATATGTATGCTTGACTGTCAATCTTTCTGACTATTTGTCTGCCTGACAATTTGTCTACCTGACTATCTATCTGCTTGTGTGTTGATCTATCTATTTGTCTATCTGTTACTCAATCTTTATGTGTGTCTATTTGTCTATCTTTCTATCTATCTTTCTATCAATCTTTTTGTCTATATATTAGTCTGTCTATTAGTCTATATGTCTATTTTTCAGTCTATTAGTCTTTTTGTTAGCTAGTCTATTAGTCATTTAGTCTGTTAGTCTATTAGTTTGTTAGTCTACCAAATAATCAATCAATTAGTCAATCTATCAGTCAATTAGTTATTCAGTCATTTAGTTGTCTATCTATCTATCGATGTGTCTATCTATCAATTCATCTATATGTTTATCTCTCTATCTCTATATTTCTCTATCTCTAGATCTTTCTATCTCTCTATCATTTTATCTCTATATCTCTTTAACTGACTATCTATCTATCTCTCTATATCTCTATCTCTATGTCTCTTTATCACACTATCTATCTATATCTATATCTATCAATCTCTCTATCTCTCTATCTATTTATCTCCATTTCATTTTATCTATATATTTCTATTTCTTTTTGCCTCTATCTATCTATCACTTTATCTTTCTATCTCTCTATCTCCCTTTCTATATCTCTCTCTATCTCTTTATCTCTCCATCTCTTTGTCCATCTCTCAATCTCTGAATCTCTCAGTCTCTTAATCTCTCAATCTCTTAATCTCTTAATCTCTCAATCTCTTAATCTCTCTATTTCTTTATATCTCTATCACATTTTCTCTCAATCTTATAATCTCACTATATCTCAATCTTTATACCTACCTACCTACGTACCTATCAACATACCAACCTACCTATCTATCTATCTCTCTATCTACCATACCTATATATCTATTTATCTATCTTTCTGTCTCTCTATTTATCACTCACCCTATCTCTCTATCTATCCTCTATCTCTGTGTCTATATTTCTGTCTATCCTTCTATCTCTCTATCTTTCAATCAATCAGTCAATCAATCTATCTGTCTATCTGTCTATTTATCCAAATGTCTTTATGTCTATCTGTCTATTTGTTTATCTGTCAATCTGTCTATTTATCTATCTATCTGTCTGTCTGTCTGTCTATATAACTATGTATCTATCTATTTGCATATCTGAGTATCTATCTATTTGTCTATCTATCTATCTGTCTGTCTATTTATCTATCTTTCTATCTGTCTAATTTATATCAATCTATCTGTTTATCTTATTATATCTTTATATTTTCTTGACTATCTATCATTCAGTTTTTATTGTCTATCTATCTTTTTGCCTGACAATCAATATGCTTGACTGCCTATGTTCCTGACTATTTGTCTGCCTGACTTTTTGTATACCTCACTATCTATTTGTCTATTTACCTATCTATCTATTTGTTTGTCTATTTGTTTGTGAACATTTCTATGTATTATTCTATTTGTCTGTTTATTTATTAGTTTGTCTATTAGTCTATCTATTTGTATTCAGTATGTCAGCCTATTAGTTTGTCTATTAGTCTATCTATATGTATTCAGTATGTCAGCCTATTAGTTTGTCTATTAGTCTATCTATTTGTATTCAGTATGTCAGCCTATTAGTTTGTCAGTCTATCAGTCTGCAAATCTATTAGTATGTCAGTCTATAACTCAGTCAATCAGTCAGTTAGTCAGTGAGTTAGTTATTCAGACTATCTATCTGCTTATCTATCTATTTGTCTATATGTCTATTCTTCTATCTGTCTATCTTTCAATCTGTGTCTCTCTTTCTCTTTATCTTTCTATCTATATGTATCTTTATCTAACTATCTCTCTATCTCTCTATCTATATGTATCTTTATCTAACTATCTCTCTATCTCTTTCTCTATCTATCTCTCTATCTCTCTATCTCTGTAACTCCATATCTCTCTATCTTTCAATTACTCTATCTATTTCTATCCTTATCTATCTATTTCTTTGTCTTTCTATCTCTTTCTATCTCTCTATCTCTTTTTCTATCTATCTTTCTATCTATGTTTCTATCTCTCTATCTCTCTATCTTCCTCTATATCTATCAATCTCTAAATCTCTAAATCTCAATCTATTATTCTCTCTATATCTCTATCTCTCTATCTCTTTATCTCTCTATCTTTCATTTTCTTTACCTAACTACCTACCTACCTAGCTTGTTATCTATCGATCTATCTATCTATATAAATGCTAATCTATCTTTTTATCTCTCTGTCTCTCCGTCTATCTATATTTCTCACTATCTGTCTTTCTATCTATCTATTTGTCTCTCTATATATTTCTCTGTCTCTCTATCTATATTTATGTCTATTTCACTATCTCTCTATCTCTCAATCTATCTATCTAATAATCAATCTATCTATCTATATGACTATCTATCTATTTATCTATATCTCTATCTATCAGTCTATCTACTATCTATCTATCGGTCGGTCTGTCTGTCTATCTATATATCTATCTATCTATCTGTATGTCTGTCTATCTATATATCTATCTTTTTGTCAATCTTACAATATACATATGTGTCAATCAATCAATCTATCTATTTATCTATCTATATATCTTTATATCTGTCTACTATCTATCTATTTATCTATTTATCTATCTATCCATCTCTCTATCAATCAATCAATCTATCTATTTATCTATCTTTATCTCTATATATTTTTGACTATTTTTGTATCTGTCTATCTATCAATATGTATATCTATATATCTATATATCTATTTATCTATCTATTTATATGACTATCTAATTATCTATCTATCTATCTATTTGTATATTTGTCTATCTATCATTATTTTTCGACATTTCTATCTATTTATCAATCTGTTTATTTGTCTATCTTTCAATATGTCTATCTGACTTTTTGCCTATCTATATGTTTATATATCTATCTATCTATAAATCTATTTATTTGTCTATATGTCTATTTATCCATGTGTCTATGTGTCTGTCAATCAATCAATCAATCTATTTATCTATCTATCTCTATTTTTTTTCGTATAAATCTATCTGTCTCTCTGTTAATTAATCTATCTATCTATCTATTGGACTATTTTTTTTAATTTATCTCTTTATTTATCTTTGTATCTGTCTATTTGTATATATGTCATATGTATATCAATTCAGTTATCTATATGTCAATCTGTATATCTATCTATATGTCTATCTATATAACAACCTTTCTTTCTATATATCTATTTGTATATGTAACTATTTGTATATTATTCTATTAGTCTATCTATATATCCCAATATTTTTGTTTATCTATACATCTTTCTATTTGTCTATGTATGTACTTGTATATATGTTTATCTACCTATCTATCTAACTATTTATCTATCTATGTGGGTTTCCAGCTATTTGTCTCTCTACTATTTGACTATCTATCAATCTATTTATCTATCAATTATTTATCTACCTTTTTGTCCATCTATTTTTCCATTTATCTATCTATCTACCTATATACCTATATATCTATCTATTTATCTATCTATCTATCTATTTATCTATCTGTCTGTCTATATATATATATATATATATATATATCTATCTATCTATCTAATTATTCATTTAACTATGTATTTGTGTATCTATTTATCTTTTAATTTGTCAATCTATCTATTTATTTTTTGTGACTTTCTTCATTCCTATGTATCTATCAATCTATCAATCTATAAATATATGTCTCTATATATCTATTTATCAATCCATCTAACTATATAACTCTATTTGTCTATTTATTTGTCAATCTACTTATTTGACTAAATACCTATTTGTCTATCATTCTATATTTTTATTTACCTATCTATCTATATGTAAATCTATCTATCTATCTATATGTATATTTGTCTATATATACATATATATATATATATCTATTAGTCTATCTCTTTATCTTTTAATCTATCTATTTGTCTATCTATGTATCTTTCTATCAGTTTATCCATCTATCTGTCTATGTATATATATATATATATATATATCTATCTATTTGTCTATCTATCTATCTATCCATCTATTTATTTGTATATCTATTCTACCTATCTATCTTTCTGTCTATTTATCTATCTATTAGTCTGTCAGTTTGTTAGTCTCAGTCTATCAGTCAATCTATATATATGTCTTTCTATCTTTCTGTTTGTCTATCTATCAATCTATCTGTCTATCTCTCTAATTTCCTAACTCTCTATCTCTGTATAACTTTCTCTCTTTATCTATCTATCTCTTTATCTATCTATCTCTTTATCTCTCTATTTCTTTATCTCTCTATGTTTCTATTTCTCTATCTCTCTATCTATTTATCTCTATATCTTTATCTCTCTATCTCTATATTCCTCTATCTCTATATTGCTCTATCTCCCTTTATCTTTTTTCTCTACTTCTCTTTCCATCTACCTCTCTATCTATTTTTCTTTCTACTTGCTTACCTACCTACCTACATACATACTTACCTAGCTATTTATGTATTTATTTATTTGTCAACTTATCTATTTGTCAATTTCTCTACCTCTCTATTTGTCGATGTGTTTATAAGTCATTTTTTCTCTTTGTCTATCTGTTTGTCTCTTATATGTATTTTTGTCTATCTCTTTATCTCTACATCTCCAAATCTCTTTATATATCTATCTGACTATCTATTAATCAATCTATATGTCTATCAGTCTATCTATCAAATATATGTCATCTATCTATCTGTTTATCTATCTATCTATCTATCTATATGTCTATCTCTCTATATGCTATCTGTCTATCTATTTATCTATCTATCTATCTATCTATCATCTATCCCTCTTGTGTCTGTCTAAATGTCTATATGTATATCTATTGATATGTCTATCTGTATATCTATCTATTTGTCTATCTTTCTATCTATTTATCTATCTATCTATCTATTCAGCTGTCTTCTGTCTATCTATCTGTCTATCTACCTATCTAATTGTCTATATGTATAATTGTTTAACTATCTATTTATCTACTTGTCTAACTGTATATCTATCTAATTTTCTATCTATATTTTATCTATATATCTATGTCTATGTGTCTAGCAATCAAACTATCTATTTGTATATTAGTCTAACTCTATATTTGTCTATATATCTATCTGCCTATATGTCTACCTATCTATCTATCTATTTATCTATCTGTCTATTTATATATTTATTTATTTGTCAATCTTTCTATCTATCTACTTGTCTATCTATCTATATGTCTATTTGTATTTCTGTCTCTCTTTCTATATGTCTATCTATATATATGCCTATCTGTATATCTATCTATATATCTATCTATATAAATGAGTATCTTTCTATCTTTATATCTATCTATATGTCTATCTATTTATTAGTCTATTTGACTAGATGTATATTATTTTTTATCTATCTATTTATCTTTCTTTCTATTTTTCTATCTATCTTTTTGTATATATGTTTATCTACTTATCTATCTAACTATCTATCATGTATCTATCTGACTCTCTATCTATCTGACTATCTAATTTTCTTTCTATCTATTTTTCTATCTATCTATTTGTCTATCTGTCAATCTATCTATATGTGTATCTATTTATTTATCTTTTTGTTTGTCTATCTATCTATTAGTCAATTAGTTTTTCAGTCTATTAGTCTGTCTGTATGTTATTCTATTAGTCTGTTAATCTATCTACTCCCTATTTGTCTTTTATCTATAAATATGTCTGTCTATCTTTCTATTAGTATATCTATCTTTATCTCTATCTCTTTATATCTTTATATCTTTATCTATCTAACGATATATCTTTATAGTTCTCTATCTCTCTATCTCTTTTTCTCACTATCTCTCTATCTCTCTACCTATATACCTCTCTATCTTTCTATATCTTTATCTTTCTAACTAATTACCTACATACCTAACTACCTACATACTTATCTATCTGTTAATCTATATATTTGTGTACTTGTATATCTGTTAAACTATCTATCTATGTATCTCTCTATCTATTTATTAGTCTCTCTATCCATATTTGTGTCTCTCTATCTGTCTATCTATCTCTTCATGAGATATTTTGTCAATCTCACTCTTTCTCTCTATCTATCTATCTTTCTATCTAACTATCTGTCTATCTATTTATCTGTGAATCTATCTTTCAATATTTCTATCTATCTATCTATTGGTTTGTCTATCTATCCATCTGTCTATCTGTCTATCTGTATATCTATCTATATGTCTTTCTTTTTATCTATCTATTTGTCTATCTATCCATATATCTAACTATTTATTTTTATCTCTCTCTATCTTTTAGATATATATCTAAATATCTATATGGCTATCTATATATCTGTATATCTATATATATTTCAATCTATCTATTTATCTATTTGCCTATCTGTCTATCTATCTAACTATTTATATGTTTATATGGCTTTCTATCTATATATCTATTTATTTATTTTTCTAATTATCTATCTATTTGTCTATCAATCAATAAATCTATCTGACTGTCTATCAAATATCCTTATATCTATTTTTCTACCAATCTATCTATTTATCTATCTATCAGTCATTATATATATATTCTATATATATCTGATAATCTATCAATCTATCTATTGATCTATTTATCGATTTGTTTATCTTTCTATCTATCTATGTAACTTTCTGTCTATATGTCAATTTGTATATCTCTCTATCTATTTAAATGTCTATATGTATATCTATTAATCTATCTTAATGTCTTTCTATATATGCATCTATCTGTCTCTCTATCAATATGTCTATATGACTATTAGTCTTTCTATCTATCTATCTATCTATCTATTTATCAATCTATCTATTTGTATATATGTTGATCTACCGACTTACATATTTATCTATCTATCTATATGTCTATCTAGCTATATGTCTCTATATTATTTTAGTATCTATATGTCTGTCTGTCTGTCACTATATTATTTGAGTATCAATCTATCTATTTGTATAATTTTTTATCTATTTATATGTCTATCTGTCTATCTATCTAACTAACTATATGTCTATCTGTCTATATGTTTATCTAGTTATCCATCTATATGTGTATTTGGCTATTTGTTTATGTATCTATTATTTGTTTTTTTTTCTATATTTCCATCTGACTTTCTGTTTATATTTCTATGTGTCTTTATTTCTAACTATCTATCTATGTATCTTTCAATCTATTAAACAATAAATCTATGCATCTGTATATATATATATATATATATATATATATATATATATATCTCTCTCTCTCTCTACTATCTATCTAACTATCTAACTATATACCTACATATCTATCTAACTATCTTTCTGTGTTTCTATCTATTAGTCTATCTTTCTCACTATCTTTATATCTATCTGTCTATCAATATATCTATATGTATGTCTATTTATGTATTTATCTATATGTCTATTTGTCTATATATCTATATGTCTTTCTGTATATCTATCTATCTAGTAATCAATCTATCATTCGACCTCTTTACGTATTTATCTATCTATCTTTCATTCTGGATATCAAATTATCGGTGTATATTTCTATTATTATATAAGTCTATATGTTTGTTTATATATTTGTCTATTTTTCTATATATATATATATATATATTATCTATCTTTCTTTCTTTCTATATGTTTATCTATCTATTAATCTATCTGTATATCAATCAATCTATCAATATATCTATAATAAATCAATATTTCTATCAATCTATCTATATGTCTATCTATCTATATGTCTATATATCTATGTATATATGTATATATGTTTATATGTCTATATGTTTACCTGTCTAAATGTCTATGTTTCTATTTGTCATTCTATCAATCTATCAAAATGTATAACTATCTAACTTTGTAATTATGTATCTATCTATCTATCTATCTAACTATCTAATTATATTTCTATAGTCTTGGTATCTAATAGTCTATTAGTCTATCTATCTATATATTTTTCTATTTATCTATCTATCTATCTATCTGTCTTCCTATCTATTTATTTATCTATCTATTTATCTATTTGTTTATCTATTTTTTATATATCTATAAATATGTCTATTTGTCTATCTATCTATCTATTTATTTTTCTTTCATTCTATCTTTTTATCTATTTATCTATCTGTCTATTTCTCTATCTGCCTATCTGATTATTTGTCTATCTATCATTCTGTATATCTCTATATTTATGTATTTTTATATCTTTTTATCTATTTATCTTTCTCTATATATCTATGTATCTATATATCTGTATATTTATCTATCTGCCTCTTTGTCTATTAGTCTATTTATTATCTATCTATCTATATATCTATATATTTGTCCATCTATCTATCTAACTATTTATCAGTCTATCTATTTAACTATCTTTATGATTATGTGTCTATCAAGTAATTTGTCTATCTGAATTTTTATATGTCTATCTATTTATCTACCTATCTATCTAATGTATATATGACTATCGATCTATCTAATAATTTGTTTATTTGTCTATTTGTCTATCTATCTATGTATCAATCTACTTTCTTATCTGCTTCACTTTCCATATATTTATCTATCTATTTATCTATCTATCTATCATTGTGTTAATTTATCTATTTGTCTAAATGTTTATTTATCTATCTGTAATTCAATCTATCCATCAATCTATCTAATCTATCTAACAAACTCTAACTATTTAACTTTTTATCTTCTATTTGTATATCTGTCTAACTATCTAACTATCTTTCTATTTATCAATATATCACTCTATATCTATTTATGTATTAATCAATCAATTTATCTATTTATCATTCTATATGTCTATTTATTAATCTGTTTATTTGTTTATCTATCATTCTATATATCTGACTATATAAATATCAACTATCTTTAAATCTTTCTATCTAACTATATGTCAATCTACTTATATCCCTATTTGTCTATTTAAATAAATGTCCATATATCTATCTTTCATTATATATAATAATCTATCTATATGATCTTTCTATCTATCAATCTCTTTATCAATCTATTTTAATATCTATCTATTTGTTTATTTGTCTATCTATCTATCAATCTCTCTCACTATATATCTATCTATATCTCTAAATGTCTAACAATCCAATATAAATATCTATTTATCTATTTAATTAACTATGTGTCTATGAGTCTATATGTCTATCTATCTATCTATCTATCTCTCTTTCTCTCTCTTTATATATCTAACTATCATACTATCATTTGTCTATATGTCTAATAGTCTTTTTATATATCTATCTATCTTTATTTCTATCCGTCTATCTCTCTAGGTATCTATATATCTATCTAAATGTCTATACATCTATCTAACTTTCTATTTATTTATCTATCTATCTATATATTTATATATGTGTCTATCCCTCTATCAATCTATTTTTATTTCTATCTATTTGTCTATCTATTAATATTTATATCTATCTATCTTTCTGTCTATCAATTTAACTATCTATCTATCTGTATAACTTTCTATCTGTCTATTAGACTATTAGTCAACCAATCTATCAGTTTATCTATTGATCAATTTATCTATTTATTTATTAGTCTATCTATCTATCTTTCTATATATCTATCGATCTATCAATATGTTTGCTTCACTATTTGTATATGTGTTTATTTATCTATATTTATATCTATTTTATGTATACATATCTATGTCTATCTATCTATTAAACTATCTAAATATCTATTTTCAATTTGTCTATCTCTTTAACTATCTAACTATATTATTATATATAAGTCTACTAGTCAATCTTTCTTTTTATGTATGTATATGTCTATCTATCTATTTTTCAATCTATCTTTTTATCTATCTATATGTCTTTCTCTCTATCTGTTTATCTGTCTATCTGCCTATCTATCTATCTATCTATCTAGGTATCATTCTAAGTGATTATATATCAATATATCTGTCTATTTATTTATGAGTTTATCAGTCTATCTCTCTATATGTCTGTCAAACTATCTATATATCTGTCTATTTGTCTAACTATCTAATCGTTCTCTCTATCTATCTATCAATCTATCTGACGATCAATCTATCAATGTGTCTATCTGTCTATCTATCTATTTGTCTATTATCTCACTATATAACTATCTAACTATCTATTTTTCTATATGTCTAACTAACTAACTATCTTTCTGTCTATTAGTCTATTTATCTATATTTCTATCTATCAATCTATCTGTTTATCTATATATTTCTATATCTTTCTATCTATCTATATTCTATTTATCAATCTATCTATCTATTTATCAATTAATTTGTTTATTTGCCTATATGTATATCTTTTTAATTGTCTATCTATCTTTCTATTTAAGTATCTGTCTATCTATCTATCTTTTTTTCAATCTATCTATCTACCTATTTGTCCATCGGACTATTTATCTATTTGTTAATCTGTACATGTATCTTTCTATATGTTTTTATGTATAGACTAAAGGTCTATTTATCTATTTTTTTATTTTTTTAAATGTTTATCTTTCTATTTGTGTAACTATCTAAAATTTATAATTCTATTTTTATGTGTCTATCTATCTTTCTATCTATCTGTCTATCTATCTATATATATATCTATCTATTTTTTTTAAAAGGAGTTTATTAATATTAGCCTTCTCTTTTGGCGGAGGAATACCATTTTTACAAACTAAAATCTACCCATTCCCCACTTACAACCTTAATCTTTAACATCAAACTTAAAATTAAAATTAAAATTTAAAAAGCTAATCATCTATCCTAAATAATAATTTGCAATTCATGCACTTGTTTGAGGTTAGCTTTAAATTTCTTGCGTATAGCTTTATCATTCCTTGATATATTCTTTAGCACTGATTGAGCTCCTACTTCTACATGAGTATCCATAAGTTTCTGCCCTCATAGACTCCTGGTTTCTGCTTATTTTGTATAGACTTTGCTGATTTCCTGCAAAAAAAAAGCCACATGTATACATATTCTCCATTCGACTAGCTTACCTTATGGCTGCTATTGCATCCCGCATTTGATGTTATCCTTTACTCTTTAATCCTGATGCACTTTATCCTGTCTCCATTTCTACTTACCTCGGTGCCCCTTTAAATTCAGAAGCTGATTCTTCCAACTTTGGAGAGCTTCCAGACCTTTCTCCTATTCTAGACACATAGAATTCCACATAGACTATAAGCTACTGTAACTTAACACATGACTTTTTACAACATTCGCACATAACCTCTTAACTTATACATTAAAACAGACTGTAAATCATTAATAACAAAACATCACATGCTCTAACATTCCAAAATTCCAGCATCTACTGGATTTTCTGGTTGTTTATACAATGAATTTCGCTGCTAAGAAAAAAGAAATTACAGTAAAATATGCTAACAACCATTATCTTACCTTACCCTATTACCTTCGCCTCCATAATGTACATACCTGTTAACCTGCAAAGACAGAAATTTTCATACATAGAAGCTACCACAATACCATAACAATTAACAGCTTATATTCTTATAATTCTCATATTCTATTTTTTCTATTAATACTACCCTTCCTGAATCTTAAATAAGGGAAGGCTTTCCTGTCTAATTTCGCTATTCCTTTTAGTTTTTCTGGCATCGAAACCTCATCAAATTCATGTTCTCCTCTTATCAAACCTAATCTTGCAAGGCTATCTGCCAAAGTATTGGCTTCTCTATATATATGTAAGATTGATGCATTAAGCAGTTTAATGAGGTTCAAAATAATTTCCATTTCTTCCTCATACCTCCAAAGAATTATTTTTCCACTTACTAAATCTACCAAAAGCATGGAGTCTACTTGAATTTGTATATTTTCTAAATCTAACTTTATACAGACATTTAATCCTATATTCAAAGCTTTTATCTCCGAGTGGAGAGCTGAGAATGCTTCTGTAGCCGATGTAAATGCTTTTATCACATACCCGTTTGAATCCCTTATTACCCCCCTCCACCTGCTATACCAGTGTGCCTATTGAAACTACCATCCATGTTTAGTGATATTTTACCTTCCGGAGGCCTATTCCAACTTATACTTTTTACCCATCCCTGTTTCGTATTTGTAATAGCGAGGCCCCAGAACATTCCAGCTACCTTATTTAAACAAGACCCATCAACTTTTATAGGGTTTATACTTGATATATTCCTGATTTCTTTAATAATATCTTTTATAATTTCATTTGAATTCATTCTTATACCCTCAAATTTACTCTTATTACGAGCTTTCCATAGGCACCATATTACTATATGAGGTAGATTCTGAGTAAGCCAATTTTTGATATAACTGCTAGAGTTTATATTCTCCCAATTCTTAATTCTATCAATTATTCTATCCTCTTTTTTACTTATTTGTATCAGGTCTCCTAATTCCCTCCAGACTGCTGCAGCGATTCTTCCACTTGAGAGTAGATGATCCATTGATTCTTCTTTTGCAAAGCAACATTCATATCTAGAGGCCATTTTAACACATTTCTTTTCACATTAGTATCTACAGGTAGTGCATTTACTAGAACTTTCCATGCCAGCGAGCACATTTTCTGTGGAATACCTGCTTTCCAGGCCCATTTAAATAAAGATTGCACGGGTTTTTTCCTTCTTATCAATTCTTTTGCTGACTTTAACGTAAAATTACCTTGTGGATTAAGGGTCCATTTCCATCCCGATTTTTTCAGTAATGAATGAGCATCTACTATTTCCTTTTGTTTTTCCAATGTTTTCCAGTTATTTGATTTCTACTTAACGCGATTGTGTTCTTGTTCTAGATATTTTGCTCGCATATATTTTGCCCAGAGGGAATCATTTTCTTTTATCCTCCACCAACCTTTGTAGTCCCAGGCAGCCGCCATGTCCTGTAAATTAATGATGCCTAACCCCGCTTCCGCTTTTGGATAACAGATGTCTTTCCAATTTTTCTAGTGAATTTTCTGCTTTCCGTTTTTTTAGCCCATAAAAAATTTGCCATTTCCATTTCTAGTTTATTTGTGAATTTCTTAGTTGGGTGTATGACTGATATAATATGTACCAGTGTGCTTTGAAGAACATGAGAGATTAATATAATCCTCCCACCAAATCCTAATAGATATACTTTCCAACCTGCTATTTTCCTTCTCATTTTATCATGTAAAGGCGTTAGATAATTTTTTTTCAGCCTTCCTTCGTATATCAGACAACCTAAATATACTAAAGCATCTTTTTTATGTTTAAAACCCGTTATGTTTTTAATTTTTTTTACCACTTTTTCGGAATATTTTTTTTCTAACATAAATTGACTTTTATCCTTATTAAGGGCTTGACCTGTTTCCTTCTCAAATAATTGTAGAAGGTCCATCAGGTTCTTCAATGAACTTTTATTCGCATTTGTGAAAATAATAATATCATCTGCATAAGCTAAACAACTTATTCTCAGAGTATTTTTTGGCTGTCTAAAGGGGATTATTTTGCCCTCTGACATTCTTTTATTTAAATTAACAATTAACAATTCTAAGTACATATCAAATAATAAGGGCCATAATGGGTCCCCCTGTCTCAAGCTACGTCTTGGTTTGAATTCTTCACCTTTCATTCCATTTACAATGATTCTAACCCAAACGCTAGTTACACATTTATATATTAAATCAATACATGTTTCAGAGAAACCAAATTTTCTCATAACGAAACATAGTGTATGCCATTCTACTCTATCAAATGCCTTAGATAAATCTAGCTTAACTACTAAGTTACTTCCCCTCGTTTTAAATGCTATTTCTTTCATCATTTCTGATACTAATCTAATATTTTTAATCATTAATCTATTCTTAACAAATCCTGTTTGTTCCTGTGATATTATATATGGTAAAATATTACTAAGTCTGTTTTGAATTATTTTAGCAAGGATCTTATAAATTGCATTACATAAACTTATAGGCCAAAAATCCTCAGATTTTTGAGGTGTTTCTTTTTTGGGGATTAGCACTATGAAAGAGTTTGCCCATGCCTTAGGAATGTCCGCCCCTACAAAAAAACTGGCAATTGCAAGAACCAGGTCTTTTTTGATAATGAGCCAGTTTAACTGAAAAAAATAATTATTCCAGCCATCTGGCCCTGCTGCACTATCCTTATCTAGATCAAACACTGCATTTTTAATCTCTTCTTCCTCCGGGATCTTCTCCATCATTTAATTTTGTTCTAGTGAGATGACTGTGTTGATCCCATCCATTAATGAGTTTCCTACCTGAGGAGCCTGTCTGCATAGAAGGCTTTTAAAAAATTCCTCAAAGAGGATTCCTATCTGCTTGTCTTCTTCAACCCATATTCCCTCATTAGTTTTTAGGCCCTTGATTTTATTTTTTTGAGCCTTTATTTTGCACATGTTGTGAAAAAATTTAGTGTTTCTATCTCCATCTTTCAACCATTTAATTTTTGAACACTATTTCTAGTATACTTCCTCCATATGCAACTTAAGTCTCAAGTCCCCTTTAGCCTTATTTAGTTCCTGTCTCTTTACCTCTATGTTATTATTATCGTATTCTAATTCCAGTTTTTCTACTTTTTCCTCTTCTTGCTTTATTATTTGATTTAAATTTCCGAAGACTTCTTTATTCCATATTTTTAGACATTTTTTTAATCTATAAAGCTTAACCATTAATACTTGCATCGGTTTCCCCATTGCTGACTCCATCCAGGATTCAGTTACAAATTTTTCAAAGCCAGCGGGCTTTTCCCACATATTCTGAAATTTAAAGTTACCTGATACTCGGTTAATCTTATAGATTGTAATGAGCAATGGGCAATGATCCGAACAGGTTCTATTTAGGTGTCTTAGCCCTGTAACCCCATGCAAAGCTACCCACTTAGCATTACACAGTACTCTGTCCAGTCTAGCCCAAATTGTGCTTCTCTTACTCCGGTTGTTACACCAAGTGTAACTTGAACCTCTGAAATCTATTTCCATTAATTTTGAGTTTGAGATCGCCTCATTAAATTGTGTAATTGCTATTGGATCAGGGGTTTTACCTCCTTTCTTTTCTTGATTGCTCCTGATTATATTAAAATCACCTCCTATAATCCAGGGTGCATTCCTAGATGCAATATTCTGCATTTCCTCCCACAGTGCTAACCTTGATTTTTTATCATTTTTAGCATATACAACCGATATTATTTCATCTGTTTCTTTATTTATTTTAAAATGTACTACCTGATCTGTATCTTTTAAAATTTCAATGTCCAAATAATTATGCCACATTATCCAGAGTTTACTATTTATATTAGCATATGCATTGTTAAACCCTAGTTTTTGGTTGTAGTTAATTAATTGATCCTTCTGGATCATAGGCTCCACAATGACTACAAGAGAAATTCTATGAGTTTTAATTAATAGTTTTAACCTATTTATCGAGGGATTATTAGCAACCCCTCTTATGTTCCAATAAAGGCATCTATCCATTAATTCCTAGCTTATATTGGGATCTAGTTGTACACTTAGTCTCATATTTTGTGTTTAAATATTTTTTCTTATTCTTTGGGGTCTTAATTGCATTCGAGTTTACTTGTATTTTTTCATAATATTTATCCTTCCACCCAAGCTGCATTGCCATTATTTTTATGGCTTCCTTGGCTTGAGTTCTAGTGTGCTTTGTCCAATCTTCCTCATAATATCCAAATCATCCTTCCCCTTTTCTATATAGAAAGCATGCTCCTCTTCTTCTCTACCTATTGAAGGACAACTAAACACCTCTGCATCTTCCTCTGGGAAATCCAAGAGGTCATCATCTATCCAGCTATAGTCCTCCAGTTTTTCTTTTAAAATTATTCTAGTTTTAATTTTCTTGTTCCTCTTCTTTCTACCCTTTACCTCCTCCCATTTTTCTCCCTCACCTAGCTTGTCTCCTTCCTCCATGCTTCCGTCATGATATACTCTATTACTAGCCTCTCCCTCTCCTAATAACTTACTCTCTTTCTCTCTCATATACCCCCCCTTCTTCTTCCATTAAACCTGCCTCAATTGCAGGTTTTTCTCCAACCCCTCCCTCCTTCCTAATCCATCTTTCTACCATTCTTTTTCTACCATCTAACCCTTGCACATTTTCTGATTGTTCTGTACCCATCTTACACACCCCCGATTCGTGCCCAAGTCTCTTACATTTTATGCAATAAGTAGGCAGATTTTTGGAATAACAGGTTGCCAAAACCCATTATTCTGCCCATCTTCTCCATTACCAATCCAG
Source organism: Sapria himalayana (assembly GCA_029783825.1). Taxonomy (NCBI): domain Eukaryota; kingdom Viridiplantae; phylum Streptophyta; class Magnoliopsida; order Malpighiales; family Rafflesiaceae; genus Sapria; species Sapria himalayana. Next base: position 356,578 of record JAREIK010003556.1, read on the forward strand.
ATCATATTTGGTGGCTGAGTGAGTAGGTTACACTCAACACACACGCAAGCCTTGCTTGGCCTTGTCATATAAATAGTAGCTTCATCACGAATTACTGGTTTACCCAAACAAGATGAAATTGTGTAGAGGGATTGTGAGTTAAACAAATTTAATGGGAGATTCGGTAAGGAAAACCATATCGGGGCTAAAGGCGTTTCCTCCAGTGGACTGAACTCATTCGTCCACCTCAAAACACGCATGGGGAAGCCATTAACTTGCCATAGACCTCTATGCCATAAGCGGTAGAAGTCCTCAATCATAAAACACTACAGAAAGACATGCTTCGCGTCGTAGTCAGCTAGCTTCACCCTTCCCTTAAGCTTTAACGAGGAGATAAACTGTTGTATTTCCTCGGGCGAGGCCTTCCATTAGAAAACTTACCAATATGCATATATTCAAAGGGCTCCATGAACTTGCGCATCTCTTCTATTGAAAAAACAATCACGGGACTCCCGTGTTTGTTTCCGAAGCAGCATGAGGGAGGCGCGGGCTCTCTTAATATCGATGCAAACGACTTATTGTTTAGTAATAAGTCTTTTTGCTCCATATTTAGCTTGAGAGGAGCTTGATTCGGGCAGCAATGGCGAGATTCTATCTCTAGAGATTGAGTTTTTCTCTCTCTACGAGCTTGAGAGCTTGAAGAAGAACAGAAAAAAACAAATAGATATTTATTATATATATCTATCTATTTGCTTATATGCTTATCTATCTATCTATCTGTGTGTCTGTCTATTTGACTATATGTCTATCTATTTATATGTCTTTTTGTTTATCTATCTATCTTCTATCTATTCATCTATATATCTATCTATCTTTTTATCTATCAATCTGTCTATCTATCTATATGTTTATCAATATATTTCTCTATTTGTTTATCTTTCTATTTGTCTAAATGTCTATATGTCTATAAATCTATTTATCTAACTATCAACTATATATTTCTATTTATATATCTATTTATCTAACTAACTAACTGCATTTATGTCAATTAGTCTATTAATAAATCAATCTATCTATATATATATTTATCTGTTTATCTATCTATATATGAATCTATGTATATATCTATTTGTTTATATGTCTATCTATCTATCTCTTTATCTATCTATTTATCAATCTATCTATCTATCAATTTATCGATCTATTTAGCTATTAATTTTTCAATTTGTCTATATCTTCATTTATTTATCTATCTATATATCTATTTATCTATCTGTCTGTCTATCTTTCTATTTACCTATCATGTCTCTATCTCTCTATTTATCTATTTGTCTTTTAGTCTAACTATCTAACTTTATAACTATCTATATGTCTATATGTCTAACTATTTAACTAGCTATCTATCTATTAGTCTTTTGATCTATTTATCTATCTATCTATTTGTCTATCTATCGAATTATCTAACTTTCTAACTCTCTATATGTCTATATGTCTAACTATCTAACTAGCATTCTTTCTATCAGTCTTTTGTTCTATCTATCTATTTGTTTATCAATCTATCAATTTGTATATTTGTCTATCTGTGTATTGTCTATCTGGCTATCTATTTTTGTGTCTATCTAACTATCTATCTTTATTTATGTCTATCTTTTTATGTATCTATCAATAAATTAATCTCTCAACTTTTATCTTTATGTATATATGTCTATCTATCTTTATGTTTATATGTCTATATGTGTCTTTATCTAGATTTTTTTGTAAATCTATCTATCTATCTTTTTATCTATCAATCAATGAATCATTCTATATATTTATGTTTATATTTTTAGTCTATCTATATATCAATCTATAAATCTATCTATATGCCTATTAGTCAATGTTTTTATCTATATATTAATTTATCTATCAATATGACTATCTTTCTATCTAGATATCTATCTATTTATATTTAAATCTAACTATCTATCTCTTTATCTATCTATCTATTTATCTATCTATATATCACTCTATTTGCTCATCTATTTATCATTCTATCTAGCTATCTTTCTAAGTGTCTATTCATCTTTCTATATGTCTATCAATCTACCTATTTGTTTAACTATCTTTTTGCATACCAAACTATCTCATTAATTGTCTGTCTATCTATCTATATGTCTATCTATCTATAAGTCTATCTATTTATCTATTTATCTATCCATCTATCTAACTTATTATAATTCAAACTTTCTAACAGTCTTTCTTTAATTATTTGTCGAGCTACATATCTATCGAACTATCTCTCTATCTATTAGTCTATTAATCTATCTGCTATATATGTCTATTTATCTATCTATCTATCTAGTTATATATTTTTAAAATTATCAATCTATCTATATATCTATTTATCTATCTATATATCTATTTATCTATTTGTCTATCTGTATGTCTGTCTATTTGTCAATCTTTCTAACTATATATCAATATATGTATCTACATATCTATCTATTTATCAATTTATGTTTCTGTGTATTTATCTATCTTCCTATTTATTTATCTAATTATCAGTCAATTTGTCTATCTGTCTATATATATTTCAATCGATAAGTCTATCAATTTATTTATCTATCTATTTATTTTTTATCTAATTATCTATCTATTTTTCTAAATGGTTACATTTTAATATATCTATTTGTGTAACTATCTATCTATTTGTGTAACTATCTATCTATTTGTGTAACTATATATCTTTTTATTTTTATATCTGTTTAACTATCTAACTATCTTTCTATCTATTAGGCTATTAGTTAATCTATCTATCTATCTATATATCTATCTATTTATCTATATATGTATCAGTCTATTTATTTGTCAATCTATCAATCTATCTGTCAATCTATCTAGCTATCTACCTATCTATCTATCTATCTATCTATCTATTTCTCTTTCCTATCTTTATGTCTATCTATCAATCTAAATATCTATCTATCTATCTATATGACAATATTTTTATTGGTTTACATGTAAATTTGTCAATATCTCTATATGTCTATATGTCTATCTATCTGTCGGTCTAACTTTCTATTTAGCTATATATCTATCTATCTGTCTATCTATCTATCTAATTATCTATCTTTCTATTTATATATATATTGGCCTAACTATCTATTTTTATATTGGTATATTTGCCTACATATCTATAAGCCTATATATCTATCTATCTATTTCTCTTTTTGTCTATTTATCTTTCTTTCTATCTATTTGTCTATCTCTCTATTTTTTTAGTCTATCTATTTATCTATCTATATTTTTATCTATCTATCTTTATATTGATTTGTCTATTTATCTATCGATATATTTATTTGTATATCTATTTATCTCACAATCTGTATATCTATCTATTAGTTTATCTATCTTTCTTTCTATCTATCTATCTAACTATATGTCTATTTGTCAATTAGACTATCTATTTGCCTTTTTATCTGTTTATATATGTAACTATATGTCAATATATATATCAATCTATCTATCAATCTTAATTTTAATCAATCTATCATCTATGTTCCTATCTATCTATCTATCTATATATCTATGTATCTATATGTTTATATGTTAATATCTATCTGTCTATCTATCTATCTATCTATTAATCTAACTATCTATCCTTCTACCTATCTAATTTTTTATCTATCTTTTCTATGTGACTATCTGTCAATCAATCTATATGTCTATCTATATGTGTAGAAGTCTATTTGACTACTTGTTTATCTATCAACTTATCAATCTATTTATTTGTATATCTATCTAACTATCTAATTGCCTAGCTCTCTAGTTGTCTATCTATCTAACTATATAATTTACTTTATATCAATCACACTTTCTTTCTATTAGTATATCAATCTATCTATCATTCTATTTGACCATGTATCAATCTATCGATTTTTTTATCTATATATATATATATATATATATATATATATATATATATATATATATATTTGTGTATTTATCTAACTATCTACCTATCTTTCAATCTATCTATATATCTATGTGACCATCGATCTATATATTAATCTCTCTTTCAGATTATATGCCCATCTGCCTATATGTCTATATGTCTATTTATCTATAAATATCTCACTCTAATTATCTATCTTCCTATATGCCAATCTATAGATCTACCTATTTTTCTATCTATTTTTGTATCTACCTATCAAACAATCTATATATATATATATATATATATGTATATATATTTTTCTATCTATTTATCTGTCTTTTTTCTATCTTTATATCTATATATAGATTTATCAATGTGTCTTTCTATCAATATATATATATATATATATATATATGTATATGTATCTATATATATGACTTTTTTTCTATTAGTCTATCTTTTTATCTTACTATCTATTTATCTATCTATTTGTTCATCTTTATATCTGTCTATATGTTTATTTTTATTTCTATATATATGGAGATCTATCTATCTCTCTCTCTTTCAATCTATTTCTTTATCTATCATTTTGTTTATCTGCCTATCTGTCTATATGTCTATTTATCTATTTGTCTTTATATCTATCTATATATCTATTTTTGATTTATCTACCTATTTGTCTATATGTCTATATATTTAAATGCCTATCTTTCTATCTGTGAAACTATCAAATTTTCTTTTTATCTAATTTTCTATATATATATATTTATCTATCTATATGGGTATCTATATATCAAAATATCTATATATCATTGTATATGTCTATTTGTGCAACAATCTATCTATCTATCATGTATGTATATCTATTTATTTATATATCTATCTATTTATCTATCTTTTTGTATATCTGCCAATCTATGTATATGTATATCTATTTATCTATCTATTTTTGTATCTATCAATCTATCATTGTATATATCTTGTATGTGTGTATCTATCTATCTGTCTATTTGTCTAACTATCTAATTGTGTTTCAGTCTATAAGTCAGTCTATCTATCTTTTTATCTATATCTTTATTTCTCTATCTGTCAAACAAACAATCAATCTTTCTATCTACATATCGATATATCTATTTATCATTCTAATTGTCAATCTATATATCTGCCTTTGTATATATCTATCTATAATTCTTTCTATCTACGTTCCTCTCTATCTATCTATATTTCTGACTATCTCTCTATTAGTGTATTTGTCTATGTGTCTATCTGTCTATCTGTCTATATGACTTTCTTTCTAATTTTCTATCTATTTATTTATTTATCTATTTATTTATCTATCTATCAATTAGTCTATGTATTTGTCTATATGCCAATCTGTAGTTCTATCTATCAATTAGTCTGTGTATTTGTCTATATGCCAATCTGTAGTTCTATCTATCTATCTATATGTCAATCTATCTTTCTACATATTCGTCTATCTAAATATCTATCTTTCATTCTGTCTATCTATTTATGAGTCTATAAATCTATCAGTATAACAATCTATCTGTCTATCTTTCTATCTAAATATCTGTGTATCTATCTATAGATGTATCTTTCAATCTCTAAATTTGTCTTTTTGTATCTCTTTATCTATTTATATGTCTATCATTCTATCTACCTATTTGTGTATTATCTATCTTTCTATCTCTTTATCTATCTATCTTTATATCTATATATGTATCTATCAATGTGTCAATCAATCTATCTATCAATTTATATGTATATTTATATATCTATTGGTCTATCTGTTTATATGCTTATCCGTCTATTTTTCTATCAACTATATATCTTTCTACTAATCTGTATATCTATTTTTCTATATATATGTCTATAAGCCTATATATCTCTCTCTATCTATCTATCTACCTATCTATCTGTCTATCTATCTATGTATTTATCTATCTATCTATCTATGTATCTATATGTATATTTATATATCTATATATCTTCTTATCAATCTATTTGTCTTTTTGTTTATCTAACTATGTATATATCTATGTATCCATATATCCATCTATCTATCTATCTATCTATCTCTCTATCTATGTTTATACCTAACTATCAGTCTATCTATCTATCTATCTATCTATTTATCTATTTATCTATTTTTTATCTATCTGTCTCTCTATTTATCTATCTATCTATCTACATATTAGCCTATATATATATCATCTATTAATCTATTTTGTTATCTATCTATCTCTCTATCTATCTTTCAAACTTTCTATCTATCAAACTATCTATCTATATGACCATCAATCGATCTAACTATCTACCTACCTATCTATATGTCCATTTATCTATCTATCTATAAATACATATGTCTAACTATATAATGACTATCTATCAATCTTTATATTTGTCTATCCATCTTTTTGTCGATTTATCTTTCTATCTATCTTTTTGTCTATCTCTCTATGTCTCTATCTATCTATATATTTATCTATCTTACTATATGTCAATCTATCTATTTTTCTATCTATCAATATTTCAATTTGTTAATTTGTATATCTCTATATCTAACAATTTGTTCATCATTCTATATGTCTATCTATCAATCTATATATAAATCTATATGTCAAACTATCTTTCTGGCTATCTATCTATTTGTTTATCTATCTATCTATTTTTTTATGCACATATCTATTAATCTATAAATCTATTTATATATCTATCTATCTATTTATCCATCTATCTGTTTATTTATTTATTTTCATTATGTCTATCAATTTACCTATCTACTTATCTACTTATACGTCTATCTATCTATCTATCTATTTATGTATATATCTATCAATCTATCTAATTATCTATCTATCAGTAAATATGTCTATATATGTTTTGATATGGCTATCTATCTCTCTATATGTCTATCAATCTATTTTTCTATATATCTATCTTTCTATCTATATATTAGACTATTTTTTTATCTATCTATATTTCTATCTATGTATCTATCAATCTATAATTTTATAAATCTATGTATTTATATATCTATTTATCTATTTGTCTATCTATTTAACTATCTAACTAACAATCTATTTATTTATCTAACAATATAACTGTGTTTCCTGTCTATATGTCGATCAATCTATCTATTTAATTGTCTATTTATCTATATATCTATCTATATATGTATTTCTCTTTCTTCCAATTTTTTTATATATCTATCTTTCTATATGAATATCTATATATCAGTGTATTTGTATATCTATCTATGTATCAGCTTATCTACCTATATGCCTATCTATCTATCTGTCGATCTATATATCTATCTATATGTTTATCTATCTTTATATTTGTCTATTTATCTATCTATCTATCTATCTATATGTCAATCAATATGGTAGTCTATCTATTTATCTATCTATCTATCTATATATCTGTATACCAATCTATCTATTAATTTATCTCCCCAACTATCTATCTCTCTGTCAATATGTCTTTATGTCTATATATATATATATATATATATATATATATATATATATATCTCTCTCTCTCTCTCTCTCTCTCATTATCTATTTTTCTATCTATCGATATATTTATTTGTCTATCTATTTGTCTAAATATATTTGTATCTATCTATCTTTCTATTTATCTATCTGTCTATCTATCTATCTATCTGCTCATTAGTCTATCTACTTGTCTATTTTTCTATCTATTTGCCTATATGTCTATCTATCTATCTATATATTTATCATTCAATTAATCTATTTACATATCTATCAATTTATTTTTATATTTATCTATCTATTTATCTATAAATCTTTTATCTATATATCTATGTGTATATGTGTCTATTTATCTATATCTATATCTGACTAATAATCTAACTCTCTAACTCTCTATCTTACTATATATCTATCTTTTGATGTGTCTTACTATCTATATGTCTATATGTTTATCTATCTATATGTGTATAAATGTATATGTCTATTTGTCTATTTGTCTATCTGTCAATTTATCAATCTATTTATTTGACTATCTATTTTCTTACAATGTTACTATCTATATATCTATCTCTCTATCTATCTAACTATCTAAATGTCTATCTATATATCTTTATATCTATCTCTATAGGTGTATATCTCTCTATTTGCCTAACTATCTACCTATCTATTTATCTATATATCTATATGATTTATTTGTCTAGCTATCTATATGTTTAGTTATCGATCAATCTATGTGTCTTTATTTTTTATCTACAAATCTATTTATCTTTTTATCTATATATCTAGCTATTTGACTATATGGATATCAGTCTATTTATTTTTTTATCTATCTAACTATCTACTTATCTTCTTATCTGTCTATAGATCTATCTGTCTATCTATCTATCTATCTATCTATTTTTGGTCTATTTATCCTGCAATCTATTTACCTATCTATCTGTTTATCAATCTACCTATCTATATGTCTATCTATAAATCTGTATATCTGCCTATCTTTCTATCTTTCTAATTTTTTATCATCTATCAATCTATTGGTCTATTTGTTAATCTATCTATTATTCTATTTGGTCTATCTATTTATCAATGTATATTTCTATCTATATAACTGATTATATATATATGTGTGTGTGTGTGTGTGTGTGTGTGTGACTATATTTTTGCTTATTTATTTATATATATATCTATCTAAATACCTATCTATTTATCAATCTTTTATCTATTTATTTGACTATGTTTCTATTAGTCTATCTATTTATCTATATGTCTATTTGTTTGTGTGTCTATATGATTATCTATCTATCTATTTATCATCCAATCTATCCATCTATATATAATTCAATAATTCAATCTATCAATCTATATGTCAATTAATATATTAGACTATCTGTCTATATAACTATCTATCTATATATCTTTCCGTCTATCTATATTTCTTATTAAATTTCTATCAGTCTATTTGCCTATATATCTATCTATTGTCTGTCTATATGTCTATCTATTGTCTATCTATATATCTATACCTCTATCTATCTATATATTTATCTTTTTAAGTGTATGTCTATCTATATGTTTATCTATCAATAATTGTAAGTCTTTTTGTATATTTGTCTATATGTCTACCTATCAATCTATCAATCTACTTATCTATCTATATGTGTAACTATCTAATTTTCTAATATCTAACTTTCTATCTTTCAATATGCCTATCAATCTAACTTTTCTATCTATCTATCTTAATATCTATCTGTCTACGTGTCTATCTATATATCTATACCTCTATCTATCTATATATTTATCTTTTTAAGTGTATGTCTATCTATATGTTTATCTATCAATAATTGTAAGTCTTTTTGTATATTTGTCTATATGTCTACCTATCAATCTATCAATCTACTTATCTATCTATATGTGTAACTATCTAATTTTCTGATATCTAACTTTCTATCTTTCAATATGTCTATCAATCTAACTTTTCTATCTATCTATCTTAATATCTATCTGTCTACGTGTCTATCTATATATCTTCCTATATATTTATCTATCTATCTATTTAACTATCTATCGATATATATATATATATATGTCTATCTATGTGTGTATAAATATGTGAATTAATCTATCTATCTGTCGTTAAATTTGTCTATCATTATGTCTATCAATTTGTGTATCAATCTATGTAACAATTTGACTATCAATCTGTCATTAATCTCTTTATTAATTTGTCTATCATTATGTCTATTAAATTTATAATATTTATGTCTATATATCTATCTATTTATCTATATGTCTATCTATTTGCTTATCAATCTAACTATCTTTCTATCTCTCTATCTATTTGTCTATCTATCTGCATATTTATTTATCTATCTATCTGTCTATTAATCTCTATATCAATCTATCTATTTATCAATCTATAAATCATTATATCTATCTATCTATCTGTCTGTCTGTCTATCTATTAATCTATCTATCTCTCAATCTATTTGTCTAATTATTTGTATATATTTGTCTATCTATCTATTTATATATTGGCCTATATATCTATCTATCTATCTAACTCTATATCTTCTATCTATTTATTTATCTATCTATATATCTATCTATCAATCTATCTATGTATCAATCTATATAACAATCTATCTGTCTATCTATCTATATATCTTTTTATCTATCTATTTGTCTAATTATTTGTATATATTTGTCTATCTATCTATTTATATATTGGGCTATATATCTATCTATCTAACTATATATCTTCTATCTATTTATTTATCTATCTTTATATCTATCTATCTATCTATCTATCTATCTATGTATCAATCTATATAACAATCTATCTGTCTATCTATATATATATCTTTTTATCTATCTATTTGTCTATATATATGTCTATCTATCCATCTACCTATCTATCTTACTATTTATGTATTTATCTATTTATCTATCTATTTGTCTATCTATCTGTCAAGTATCTGGCTATCAATATATCTAACAATTTTTGTATCCATATATTTTTCTATCTATATTTCTATCTGTCTATCTATATATCTATATAATTGTTTATCTATCTATCTATCTAACTATCTGACTATCTATCTTTCTAATCTATCTAACTAACTAACTAACTATATATATATATCTTTTAGTCTATCTAACTTTCTATCTCTCTGACAAACATTTTGTCTAAGTATATGTCTAACTATTTGTCTATTATATGTTTATCTATTTCTTTCTATATTATTTATCTATCTTTTTGTCTATCAATTTATCTTTTTATCTATATGACTATTTATCTATCTAATTCTTTATCAATCAATCTATCTATTTATATATCTATATCTCTATCTATCTATCTACATATATATTTAACTATTTATCTATCTTTTTATCATTTTATCTACCTATTTGTCTATTTGTCTTTTTATCTTTCTATCTTTCTGTTTATCTATATATATATATATATATATATATATATATATATATCTATCTATATATCTATCTATATATCTATCTATCTATCTATCTATTTATCTACCTATCTAACTATCAATCAATCAATATATCTATATATAGATATATATCTATTAATCTATCTATCTGTCTATCTATCTGTCTCTCTATCTATCTATTTTTTTAGAAAATATTTATTAATTATAACCCTCACTTTTGGTGCAGGAATACCATTGTTACAAGCTAACAACTACCCATGACCCTCTTACACCCATTGTAGAATTAAAAAAAAGAAAAACACTAAGTTTACATCAATCTAGAAATGTATAAATCTATTAGAAGTATGTTTGTGGGATTCATGTATTCTTTTCTTTGAAATTTCTTGGGTATTAATTCTTCTTTCTAATTGGTAATGGATAGCTTTATGATGAATACTTTATGGTGATTTCCTCCATTCTTTCCAAAGGTGTATCATTAATTGTCATGCATCTTTCTATAATAGTCCATGCCTCTTTAATGACATGTGGGGCGTATTCTTTAAGTCTTCGTACTTAAATTCTATAGCCTCTTCAATGTCTCACGCCTTGATTATAGCAATCTGCTTCTTTTGAATTAAACTTTTTGCCAATCAAAAGACTACTCCCTTTCAAATCATCTTTGAGCTCATATTCAGCATATCGTTCCAAGTGTGTGAGTTGATTGTTACGGAGCAAAGGCTTTTACTTTTTTAATTTCTACTTTACCTTCAATCTCTCTAGCCTGCATAAAACCAAATGCATCATATCCACGTAATATAGTAGTCCATTTACCCACCTAACCCTTCACATTCCAATCATCATAAGAGATTTTTATTTCTCCTTGTTTGCGATGTTAAATTATCCTGTTGTTGGCCTTTATGCTATCACCAGCAATTTCTGAATCCATTCCATCTTTTTGAGCTGAAAAAATATTCCTTGCCTAGCTTTTCCCTCATCCATTCTTTATGCTCCTTGATCATATTTTATCCTACTCTTACATTACTTTACATAGACTCTATACACATTAAACTTACAGACTTCCAGCAACTTTTCTAAAATAATACAGCATACACTTAAATTTAAAGTAACACAGACTTGTAAACTTATAGACTTCCAGTAACAGACTCCATAAACATATTAGAGAAAACTGAAATTAGAACTCAGCAGGCACTTTCTATCTTCTGTCCAGCTTTGCATCTTTTTTCTGCACTTCCTGCAAAAAAGATATACCTACCTATATATACTCTACCCTATTCTTAAAGACCCCACCCAATAATAATCCTTCTAGTTAGCCCGGAGACGCTTCTTCCTTTACAGCCTATACAACAGTGAAAGAACCGCAATGCATACCATAAATACAACCTTACCTTCTGTCCAGCTTTGTTTTAAAATCTTTAGCCTATCTACAAAAAACAAAGACTACATTCCAATTGAAAACCCCCTTTTTCCAATCTCCCCTCCTTAATCATATATTCTCGATTAGTGGACCTTCCCCAGAAGCTACTTTACTTGTAAAATAGAAACTTTGCAGATATCTTAATAAAAACTTTTCTTACCCTTTTATTACTCTATAATTAAATTCTACCTCGAAATAGGTTCACCCCTCAGGACTAAGGTGATTCTTTATAGGAAATGGTTAATGAGACAGAAAATAGCATTTACTTTATATGATAAAATTTTCAAACATAATTTTTGATTTTCCTAATATAAATAGTGCCTTTGCTGTCTAATTTTAATATGCCCATATGGTTCTTTGGTAAAATATATTCATCATATTCTTGACTCCCTTTCTCTTTCCCCTCCTTGGCTAATCCATCTGCTAGAGCATTAGCTTCTCTAAAGATGTGATTTATAGAATAATCTATTGTATTTAATTCCTGCAGTATTTCTTCTATCTCATTCTCATTTTTCCATAATATTGTTTTTTGATTAATTAAAGTTTACTAGTATTATTGAATCTAATTGAATTTTTATAACTTTGATAGCCAGTTGTTTAGATAATCTTAACCCCTCTCTTAAAGCTAAAATCTCAGCATGTAATACTGATAAAGCTAGGAACCTCCTTGTAAAGGCTAAACTTAGTTTCCCTTCTGAATTTCTTATCGATCCCCCCCCCCCTCCTAGAGCTCCTATGTCTCTGTCAAAGCTTCCGTCTGTGTTTAGAGCTACTCTTTCTTTTGTGGGTTTATCCCATTTTATACTTATAAATTTAAAATGGTTTGACTGTTTTTCTTTTAAGTTCCAATAAGTCTTTATATCTTTATCTAAATTCGTTTCTTGTAATATTAAAGGATTAGTTTCAGAATTTTTTCTTGTTTCTTCCCTTATATCCTTCCAGATATCTTCTATCATAATTTTGTGGCCTTCAAATCTACTTTTATTTCTAGCCTTCCAAATGTACCAAATTGCTATTAGTGGTACATTGTTTTTAATCAATTTCTGAGCCGGACTTGAGACTTTTTGCTTATGCCATTTTTGCAATCTAAGTTATATGGTAAGATATTCATATTTTATTTGAAATTCAGCTCCTAATTTCTTCCAGATTTCAGAAGCTATTTTCCGATTTGAAAATAGATGATCTAGCATTTCATCTCAGTTTCACAAGTCACACCTAGAAACTAACTGAATTCCTTTCTATCTATTTGTCTATATATCTTTCTATATGTCTCTGTATCTATCTAACTATATAACAATTTATCTTTCTTTCTTTCTCTCTATCTATCATTTTATCTATCTATCTATTTATGTAGCTCTCTATATGTCTATCTATCTAACTATTTATCTATCTAACTATCAATTTTTCTATCTCTCTACCTATCTATCTTTCTATTTGTCTATCTATCTATATATCTATCTTTTTATATATCTTTTTATTTATTTATTTATTTGTCTATTTATCTATCTACTTATCTATCTATCTGTTTAGCTATATGTATATATATATATATATCTATATTTTCCGATGTATTTGTGTCTCTATTTATCTATTTATCTATCTATCTATCTATCTATCTATTTGTCTATCTATCTATCTATTTACCTATCTATATGGCTATCTCTCTCTCTCTCTCTATCAATCTATATAATAATTTGTTTTCAATTTGTTTATCAATCTATCCATCAATCTATCTGTCAATATGTTTTTCAATTTGTCTATAAATCTATCTAATAATATCTTTATTGAATCTGTGTATCAATCTGTATATTAATCTCTCATTCTATCTGTCAAAATGTCTATCTATAGGTCTATCTATCTATCTATCTTTCTATCTTTATCTATATATGTATAAATCAATCAATCAATCTATCTATTTATCTATCTGACTATCTATCTGACTATCTAGCTATCGATCTATCTCTCTATTTATTAGTATTCTATCTAGATTTTATGTATCTATCTATGTATTAATCTATCTATCAATCTGTCTATCTATCAATATATCAATCTGTCTATCTATCTATCTACTACATATATATATATATATATATATATATCTGTTTATCTATTTATATATGTATTAATCGATCATATTGCCTATCAATCTATGTATAAATCTAAATATCTATTTATCTTATAATCTCTCTATCATTCTTTCTATCATTCTGTATATCTATCTATCTATCTATCTGTCTATATATTTATCTTTTTATCTTTTAAATTTTCTATCATTCTTTTTATAATTATGTCAATCTATCTATCATTATGTCTAAAAATTTGTGATCAAACTATATATCTATATATTTGACTTTCTTTCTAACTGTCTAATTTTTTATTTGTTGGTTTGTATATTAGTTAGTCTATCTATTTGTATGATTGTATATCAGTCTATTTGTCTATCTATCTATAAATCAGCTTGCTTGCCTGACTATCTACCTGCCTCATGGACTGATTGTTTGTTTATCTAACTAACTATCTAAATGTCTATTTTTATATTTGTCAGTCTATCTATCTATCTATCTATCTATCTGTTTGTCTGTCTGTCTATCTATCTGTTTGTCATTATATCTATAATTCTATCTATCTATCTTTCTAACTATCTATCTATCTATCTAATTGTTTATTGATCTATCTATCTTTCTGTCTATTTATTTATCTATTTATCTATCTATATATCTTATCTATCTATTTGTCTATATGTATATCTTTCTGTTTATCTATCAATATGTCTATTTATCTATTTGTCTATTTGTTTTCCAATCTATTTATCTATATGTGTGTGTGTGTGTGTGTGTGTGTGTGGTGTGTGTATATCTATATATTTGTATATCTATAATTGTATCTTTCTATGTATTAATCAATCTACGTATCAATCAATCTATGTATATATCTATCTATGTCTTTTTCCATCTACATGTCTATCTACTGTCTATCTATTTATCTATGTGTCTGTGTGTGTGTGTGTGTGTTTTATATATATATCTATTTATCTTTTTATCTATCAATCTATCTATATTTCTTTCTATCTACCTATCTATTTATCTATTTGTGCATATATCTATATGTCTACATATCTATCTATCTATCTACTTGTCTATCTAACTATATATATATATACCTATCTATCTATCTATGTGTTTGTCTATATGTTTGTGTGTTTGTCTATTTGTCTATCTTTCAATCAATCTATATATTTATCTATCTCTCTATCAATATATCTATATATTTTTCTTTCTAAGTATATATATATATATATATATATATATTTTTATTTATTTATTTATTTATTTATTTATATATCTATATGTTTGTCTATATATCTATTTATCTATCTATCTGTATATATGTCTACCTATCTATGTATCTAACTATCTATCAAATGATCTATTTATCTATCTATCTGTATATCTATATGTCTATCTATCTATCTATATATCAATTTATCTATATGACTATCTATTTGTCTATATATATGTCTATCTATATGACTATTTATCTATATATATATATATATATATATCAGTATATCTATCTATTTATCTATGTATTTATCTATCTATATATCTATCTATCATTCTATATTTCATTCTTTCTGTCTATCAATCTATCTAACAATATATCTATCTATCTATCTATTTGTAAATATATCATTCTATCAATATGTCTATCTATGTATCTATTTATCTATCTATCTATATATCTATTTGTCTATCTATCTATCTTTGTTTCTATCTATCTATCTATTTATCAGTCTATCTATCTATTTATCTACATGTCTTTCTATCTATCTATCTATCTATCTATCTACCTATCTATCTATCTATCTGTATATCTATTTGGCTCTTTATCTGTCTATCTATGCATCTATATATATAATTATTAATATATCTATCTATATATTTATTTGTATATCAATCTATATATATACAAATATATATCTATATATCAATCTATAAATATATCGATATGACTATTTTTCTATCTATCTATATTTTTGTCTATCTGTCTGTATGTCTATCTATTTATCTATATATTTGTCTATCAATCTCTCTATCTATCTATCTATTTATCTATTTATATATCTATCTAATTTTCTATCTATATGCCTATTTATTTGTCTATCTATCTGTCAATCTATGTATCTTTCTATATGTTTATCTATCTGTCTATCTATTTATCTTTCTATATCTTTATCTATATAACTTTATAACTATTTTTCTATCTATATATCTATCTATCTATCTATCTTTATATCTGCCTATCTATTTTTCTATTTTTCTATCTTTCTATCTATATATCTGTATATCTATGTGTCTATCAAATAATCTATCTATCTGACTATCTATCTATCTATCTGCCTATCTATATATCTATATTTCTATCTATCTATTTGTCTATCTATCTATTTATTTATTTATCTATATATCTATCTATATTTCTATCTATCTATCTTTTTATATCTCTGGCTATATATATATATATATATATATATATATATATATATATCTATCTATCTATACGTCTACCTAATTATCTATCTATCTGTTTATCTATTTGTATTTCTTTCTATCTAACTATTTGACTACTTATCTTTCTATCTATCTATCTAACTATCTATATATCTTTCGATCTTTCTAAATACCTTTATATCTATCTATCTAACTATTTATCTATCTATCTATCCAAATATCTATCTAATAATAAGTTGATCTGTCTATCTATATATATCTTCATATCTATCTATCTATCAATATTTCTATTTCTATATCTATCTTTCTATCTAATTGTCTATATATTTGTTTGTCTTTATATCAATATATATGTTTATTTATATGTCTATCTATCTGTATATATATATATCTTACTATCTATATGGATATATATATATATATATATCTGTCTCTTTGTCTATCTATCTATCTATATATTTTTCTATCTATCTATCCAACTATCTATATGTCTAACTATCTATCTATCTATTTATCAATCAATCTATCTATCTATAAATTTATCTATCAATCTATCTTTCAATCTGTCTAAAAATCTATCTATCTATCAATCAATTTATCTGTTTATCTATCTTTATATCTTTTTATCTATTTATCGTTCTAAATGTCTCTCTATATATCAATTTAATTATCTATCTATTGATCTATATATTTTTGTGTATTTATCTATCAATCTATCAATCAATCTATCTGTCTATCTATTTGTCTATATAATAGTGTATTTCTCTTTATTTTTACTTAACTATATGCCGACATGACTATTAGTCTATCTGTCTGGCTTTCTTTCTTTCTATCTCTCTGTCAATTTATTTGTCTATATATCAATCTATCTATGTGTTTATTTATTTATCTATCTTTCTATCTATTTGTTTGTTTAATAATTTGTCTATCTATTTGTCAATATAACTGTTTAACTATCTGTCTATCTATCTATCTATCTGTCGGTCTATCTATATATCATTCTATCATTCTCTCTATCTATCTAACTATCTATCAATCTATAAATCTATTTATCGATCTATCTATAACTTTGATTATTAATTTTCTATTATTCTTTGTATCATTCTGTTTATCATTATATCTATCTATCTATTTATGTTTCTAACTATCTATCTATCTATTTATCTATCTATCTAATTATCTATCTATCTATCTTATTATCTATTTGTAATTATCTATCTTTCTTCTGTCTATAAATCTATCTATCTTTTTGTATATATATCTATCTATTTTTCTATCTATCTATTTATCTTTTGATCTATCTATTAGTTTGTCTATCTCTCTATTTATTAAACAATCTGTCTATCTATATATCTATCTATATACCATTCTATTTATCTATCTATCTATTTATTTATCTATCTATTTGTCTATCTATTTGTCTATCTATTTTTCTATATATTTTTCTATCAATATATTTATCTATCTATCTATCTTTTTTATATATTATATATTTATCTATCTATCTGTCTATCTAACTCTCTATCTATCAATATGACTATCAATTTGTATATCAATCAGTATATCAACTGTATATCAAATATCTATTAATTTGTATATCGATCTATCTATTAATTTGTTTATCAATCTCTATATTAATCTATCTATCAATCTATTAATCAACATGTCTTTCAATCTCTCAATCAATCATTCTATAAATATATTTATTTTTCTATCAACCAATCAATCTCTCTCTATTTGTTTATCTATCGATCTATCTATCTATCTATCTATTAGTATTTGTATATATGTATCTATCTATATATCTATCTATCTATCTATGTATCTCTCTATCAATCAATCAATCAATCTACCTCTCTATTGTTATATATATATATATATATATATATATATATATCTCTCTCTCTCTCTCTCTCTAATTATCTATCTATCTATATGTCTATCTATTTGTTTAACTATTTGTTTATTTATTTATCTATCAATCTATCTATCTATCTGCTATTAATTTGTATATCAATATGACTATCAATCTACTTAGATATATGTTTATCAATCTAACTATCAATCTATCTATCTATATATCTATCTATCAATAATTCTATCTATTTGTCAATCTATCTATTAATCTTTATGTCTACCTAATTGTCTATCTATCTATTGGTCTATGTGTCTATCTAGTCTCTTTGTCTGTCTATCAATCTGTATATCTATCTATCTATCTATGTATTGTATATCTAACTGTATATCTATCTTACTATCTATCTAATTTTTTATTTATTTGTATATCTATCTGTTTATCTAACTGCCCATCTCTATGTCTATCTATCTATCTATATTTTTATTTGTTTATCTATCTTTCTATCAATCCATGTATCAATCAATCAAACATTGTGTCTATCAATCTGTCTATCTTTATATCTATCTATCTATTTGTCAATATGTCTATTTCTCTATCTGACTAGTTGTCTATCAAATTGTTTTCCTATCTTTCTATCTATTTTTCTGGTTGTCTATCTATCTACCTAATTGTTTGTCTACCTAACTTTTTGTCTACATACAATCTGTATGCAATACTATTTACCTCTTTGTCTATCTAACTATCTGCATATCTATATAACTATCTAATGATCCATCTATCTGGCTATTTTCTATCTGCATATTTATCAATTTATCTATCTATCTATCTAATAATATATCTATCTATCTATTTTTCAATATATTTTATTATATAAATGTCTATCTACCTGTCTATCTATCTAACTATATATTTATCTATTTGACAATCTACAATCTATCAATATGTATATCTTTTTTTATATCTATCTATCTTTCTTTCTTTCTTTCTAATAATTTGTCATCTATTTATCTATCTATCTATCATTTATATAACTTTCTAACTATATATATATATAATTCTATTTATCTATCTATCTATTTACATTTCTATATGTCTATCAATCTGTATAATTATATGTGTATTAATCTATATATCAATTTGTATATCAATATGTCGATCAATATGTCTATCAAACTATCAAATCAATTTGTCTATCTATCTGTCTATCTATCTTTCTATCGATATATCTATATACATGCCTATCAATCAATCAATCTATCTAACTATCACTCTATCTATCTACCTAATTCTCTCTATACCTGACAGTTTGTGTGCCTACTATTTATCTGTGTTATTATCTGGTTGTGTCATTATCTATCTGCCTATCTAATTATCTGTCTATCTATCTATCTATCTATCTGTATGTCTGTCTGCCTATCTGTCTATTTATCTATCTATCAAGTTATTTATCTTTCTAATGATTAATCTATCTATCTATCTATATATCTATCAATCAATATATCGATTTATATATCAATTTGTCTATCAATCTGTCTATCAAGATATCTATGAATCTACCTATAAATATCTCTATCAATCTCTCTCAATCTATCTCTCAATCAATCAAAATATCTGTCTATCTATATGTCTATCAATATTTTTATCTCTCTATATATCTATCTATCTATTTATCTTTCTATCTATCTAACTGTATATCTATCTATCTACCTATATTTCTATCTATCTATCTATTTATTTGCCTATCTATAAATCTGTCAATGTCTCTAACTATCTATCTATCAGTCTCTATATGTATCTTTCTATCTTCTTATCTTCCTATCTATATCTATATCTATATCTATATCTATATATCTTTCAATCTATTTGTGTATCTTTATGACTATGTATTTATATATCTATCTGTCTATCTACCAACCAATCAATCTGTCTGTCCATCTATCAATCTTTCCATCTATTAATGAATTTATCTATTTATCTATCATCTATCTATTTATCTATATTTCTATCTCTCTAATAATTTGTCTATCTATATATCTATTTATTTAATTATTTATTTATCTATCTATCTATATATTTATATATCTATCTTTCTATCTATCTATATATTTATATTTCTATCTATATTTTTATGTACCTATCTTTCTTTCTATCTGTCTTTCAATCTATTACCTATCTATTTATCTATGTATTCATCTATCTATCTGTCTATCTATCTGTCTATCTATCAGTCTAATTATGTATCTATTTGTGTATATATCTTTTTGTCTATTTATCTATTTGTCTATCTATATTTCTTTGTATCAATCTATCTATTTATATAATAATCTATTTATCTATCTATATATATATATATCTATCTATCTATTTGACTATTTATCTTTATATCTTTCTTTCTATCATTTTATCAATCTATCTATTTATTTATCTACATTTCTATCTGCATATTATTCTTTCTATATATCCATCTATCTATTTGTCTATCAACCTATCTATCAACCTATCTATCTATGAATATGTCGATATATATGTCTATACATGTATTTAACTATTTATCTATCTATTTGTATATCAGTATGTATATCTACCTGCCTTTCAATCAATCTATCAATCATTCTATCTATACATCTATCTATTGATCTTTCTATTCTTTCTAACTATATATCAATCTTTCTAGCTATCTATCTATTTGTCAATCTATCTATAAACCTATTTATTTATCTATTTATTTATTTATCTCCTTCTTTTGATCTATCTTTCTCTCTTTCTCTCTTTCTCTCCGTTAATCTATCTATCTTTCTATTTATCTATCTAAGTCTCTATCTGTTTTTCTATCTATCTAGCATCTATCTCCCAATCTATTTGTCTATCTATATGTCTAATAATCTATCAAAATGTCTATCTATTTATCTATTTATCTATCAATCTGGCTATCTATTTATTTATCTAAATATCTATTAATCTATCTATCTATATATCTATCAATCTATCTACCAATCTTACTATCAATCTATATATCAATCTAAAAATCAATTTGTTTATCAATCTGTGTATCTTTCAATCAATCTATCTGTCTATCTATTGTCTACCTATATATCTATCTAAATATCTTTCTATCTATCTTTCTAATATATATATTATATATACATATGTCTATCTATCTATCTATATGTCTATCTATTTATAAATCAATAATTCAATCAATCAATCTATATGTCTATCAATCTATCTATCAATCTATCTATATAACTATATGCCTATTTATCAATCAGTCTATTTGATTATCTATCTGTATATCTTTCTATCTATTGGTCTAGCAATCTATCTGTCTCTCTAATTGACAATCTGTCTATGTTATTATCAATTTGCTTGACAATTTAGTTATTTCTTTGTTTGTCTATCTATCTATCTATCTATTTGTTTGTCTATATATATGTCTATTTGTTAGTCCATTTATCTATCTATCTATCTATCTATTAGTATGGCTATTTATTTATTAGTCTACTTGAAAGTCTATTTGCCTGACTATCTATCTGCCTGACTTTCTATCTACCTGATTATCTATCTAGATGATTATCTATCTGTCTATCTATTTGTCTATCTTTTTATTTATCAATCTATCATAAATCATTTTAACTATCTATTAATTTATCAGTCTATCTATCTATTTATCTAGGTATCTATCTATGTATCTAGGTATCTATCTATCTATCTAACTATCTTTCTATCTATCTGTATATCTATCAATCTATCAATCTATCTATCAATTTATTAGTCTATCTTTCTTTTTATATTTTTGCCTATCTATCTATCTATCTATCTGTCTATATATTTGTCTAACTATTTATCTATCAATTTGTCTATATGTATGTCTATCTAACTTTTTATCTATCTATATATCATCATCTATCTTTTTATCTATCTATCTATATATTTATGTCTAATAATCAATCAAGCTATCTATCAATCTATCTATATATCTATCAATCTATCTATATGTCTATCTTTGTTTCTATCTATATATTTATCAATCAATCAAACTATCTATTTATCTATCAATTTATATATTAATCTGTTTATAAATCTATCTAACAATATTTCTAAAAATTTATCTATCAATCTTTCAATAAATCTGTCTATAAATCAATCAATCTCTCTATATATATATATATTTTTCGAACTATATATCTATCTAGCTATTTATCTATTTATCTATCTACATATCTGTCTATCTAGCATTCTATCCAGCTATCTATCTATCTATATGTCGGTCTATCTGTATGTCTCTCTTAATATATATGTCTATCTATCTAACTTCTATCTATCTATCTATTCTATCTTTCAATCTATCAATTTGTCAATCTATTATCTATCTATCTATCTATCTATCTAAATGTCTATCTATCTATGTTTCTATCTATCATCTATCTATCTATCTATATGTATATCTATATGTTTATCCTTTCTATCTATCTATTTTTTTATTTATTTGACTATCTGTCTATCTGCTATTTATATGTTTATCTATATATCTTAAATGTATTTATGTCTTTATATATCTATCTATCTAAATTTCTAGCCTGTCTATCAATCAATTGTATATATATCAATCAATCAATCTATCTATCTGTAATTCTATCAATCTATTATCTTCTATCAATCTATTAATCTTTCTATAAATATACCTATATATCAAATTTCAATCTATCTATCTATGTATCTGTTTTCTGTCTATATGCCTATCTATTTGTTTGTTTGTTTGTTTGTCTGTCTATCTATTAGTGAATCTATTTTCCTGACTATCTACCTTTATGTCTACCTACTAGTTAGTTTATTTGTCTATCTATCTGTCTATCTATCTATTTTTTATCTACCTATCTATATATCTATTTATCTATCTAATTATCTATATATAAATCGATCTATCTAACTATCTGTCTATATTTCTATCTTTCTATCTATCAATATATCTTTCTATGTAACTATAATCTATATGTCTATCAATTTGTCTAATTATCTTACTATCTATCTGTCTATATATCTTTCTATCTAATAATATGTCTATCTATATGTCTATCTATTGTCTATCTATTATCACTCAAATAATATATCTATCAATCTATCTATCTATTTTTCTATTAATCTATCTATCTGTCTATCTATGTGCATATCAATATATCTATCATACTATTGATCAATCTATTTATCTATATGTCTATAAATTGTCTATCATTCTGTCTATTTTTATCTATCTATCTATCTATATCTGTCTGTCTGTATATTTATCTATCTATCTATCTAACTTTCTATCTATATATCAATATGTCTGTCTATCTATCTATCTATCATATGTCTATCTATCTGTCTATTTATCTTTTTACCTTTCTCATTATCTATCTGATTATTTATTTGTCTGCCTTTCTGATATATCTATCTATCTATTGTTTATTAATCTATCATTCTTTTGTCTTTCAATCTATCTATCAATCTTTTAGTTTATCTATCTGTCTATATTTCTTTCGATCTTTTTATTAATCAATCAATCAATTTGTCTATATATCTATCTATTAATGTCTTTCTATCAAATCTATTTATTTGTTGTCATGTGTATATCTATCTGTCTATCAATTTATCTTTCAATATGTCTATAAATCTATCTTTCTATCTATTTATCTATATATATTTTAATTTATCATTACTATCTATATATATATCTTATCTATCTACTAATCATTCAATATATCTGTCTATCTATCTATTTATTATTTAGTCAATCTATCTAGTCTAACTATCTATCTATCAATCTAATGATCAGTACATCTTCTTACTATCTATATATCTATCTATCTATTTATTAATCAAATCAATATATCTGTCTATCTATCTATTTTATTATTTAGTCAATCTAGTTGGTCTATCTATCTATAAATCTGTCTATCTGTCTCCCTTTCTATCTTATTATCTATCTGGATGCATATTAGTCTCCATGACTATTTGTCTGCCTAACTATCTATCCACATGACTGTCTGTCTACTACCTGATTGTTTATCTACTTGACTATATCAATCTATTTGTTTATAAATATATCTTTCTATTTATATGTCTATCTATATATCAATATATTTGTCTATATATCTATCTATCTATTGTCTATCTATGTATCTATTTATCTATTTGTCAATCAATATGTATATCTATATATCTATCTATTTATCTATCTATTTGAGTAGATATATGTTTATCTATATGTCTATCTATCTATATATCAATCAATTTTTTTATTTGTC
>JAREIK010003556.1:385986-410223 GCA_029783825.1 Sapria himalayana
TTTGATAACTATATCTCATATCTATCTATCTCTATCTTTTTATTTCACTATCTCTTATCTTATATCTCTTTATCTTGCAATATCACTATCTCTTTATCTCTTTTACTCTCTATATATCTATTTCTTTATCTTTCTATCTCTTTTCACTCTCTATCTATATATCTCTATTTCTATATCTTTCTATCTGTAATATCTTTATATCTTCATTTTTATATTTACTCGCTATCTTATATCTCTCTGCTCTATATTTTCTATTTTTATATCTTTCTATATCTATATATTTAATATTTCATATATATATATATAATTATCTATATATCTCTTTCTCTCTATCTCTCTACTACGTCTATATTTCTATCCTCGCTATCAAACAAAATACCTATACATAGCTACCTACCTACCTAGTTGTATGTGTATCTATTATATGTCTACCTACATATCTATCTATCTATCTATTTGTATATTTTTTTATTTCTCTATTTGTCTTTCTATTTATCTATCTTTGTGTTCTTTTCTATCTCTCTATTTGTCTCACTCTCTCTAACTCTCTCTCTCTATTTATCTTTCTAACTCTCTAAAAATATTTATATATTTGTCTCTCTTATCTATCTCTCTATCTATTCTCTAACTATAAGTATATCTATCTATATACCTATGATGTCTATCTATTTATCTATCTATGTCTATTTATCTTTCTATTTGTCTATGAGTTTATCTATCTATCTATCTATCTATTTGTTTATCTATCTTTCGCCTATTTATCTATCTATCTATCTATTTATCATTATATCTCTAATCTTGTCAATCTATTATCTATATATATATATATATCTGTCAGTCTGTCTATCTTTATCTATCTATGTATTATTTGTCCATTTGACTTTCTATCTTTATGTCTATCTATATTTGTGGTCTATATGACTATCTGTATATCTATCTATCTATCTATCTATTTATCTAAGTATATTATTGTCTAATCTATCTTATCTATCTTTTTATCTATCATAAGTCTATCTATCTATAATTTATCTATTTGTGTATGTGTTTAGTGTTTATTTGTCTATCAATCTATATGTCTCTCTTGCTTCTATCTAAACTATATATTTGCTATATATCTATTTTTATATCTATATATCTTTATATTTTTCTATTTTTTTATTTATTTATTTGTCTATCTTTATTTTTGTCTATATGTCCATCTGTATATATCCTATCTATATATCTTACTATCTATCTATGTCTACCTATGTATCTATATATGTCTGTATGTCTATGTATATATCTATCAAATTTATCTATCTTTCTATCTGTTTATATGTCTATATGTCTATCTATATATACATATATTATCTATCTTATATCTATATATTTTTTATAATCTATCTATTTATCAATTTATTTTTTTTTCTATCTATTTGTATATATGTTATTTATCTATCTATCATCTATGTGTTTAACTAGCTATCTATCTTTCTAATATTTGACTATCTTTATATTTATCTATTGTCATTTGTTTATCTGTCATTTTGGCTATCCGCCTGACTATTTATGTGTCTATCTATATATATCTCTATTTATTTATATATCTACCAATCTATCTATCTATGTATCTACATATATGTATATCTGTCTATTTGTCTATCTATCTATCTATCGATATATCTATCTCCATATCTGTCAATCTGTCAATCTGTCTATCTATCTATATGTCTATCTATTTATCCATCAATCTATGTATTTATCTATTTATTTTTCTATCTATCTATCTATCTATCTATTTGTCTATCTATCTATCTATCTATCTATTTATCTTTCTGTGTATCTTCTTAACTATATATATATCTATCTATCTTTCTATCTATCTATGTATTTGTCAATCTATCAATTTATTAATCTATGTATATGTATATCTTTCTATTGTCTATCTGTCTAACTATCAAACTTTATAACTACATTTATGTCTAACAATATATCGGTGTTTCTATCCATTAGTCTATTAGTCATCGGTCTATCTATCTATTTATATATATGTCTATTTGTCAATCTTTCTATCTTTATATAATATATATATATATATATATATATTATATATATATATATATATTATATCAATTTACATTAGTATATTAGTCTAATATATGCTACCTATTTATATCTATCTATTTTATATATATGTCTATTTATATATAGACAAATATACATATATATGTGTTTCTATCTCTTTATAACTACATTTATGTCTAACTATCTATCTATGTTTCTATCCATTATCTATTAGTCATCAATCAATCTATCTATTAATCTACATTTATATATATGTCTATTTGTCTATTTATATATATATTATCTATTTATATATATGTCTATTTATCTATCTATTTATATATATGTCTATTATTCTATCTATATACCTACCTATTATATCTATATCTGCATTTTTGTCTATCTATCTGTCTATCTGCTTATCTACCGAAATATGAATATAATATCTCTTTCTATATTTTTATTTTGTCTATCTATCAATTTGTCTATACTATTTATTCTGCCTATTTATTAATCTATTTATTTGTCTATCTCTCTATCTATCTGCCTATTTATCGATCTATCTTTTTGTCCATCTTTCTAACTATCTATCTATCTTATATATAATAGCTAGTTATCTATCTATATTTCTATATGTTAATCTCTCTTATCTCTTTATCTCTCTACTATCTATTTGGGAAATCTTCTATTTGTCCACCTTTTATTCGTTTAATCTATCTATCTAATGCCTATCTATCTATATATCCTTCTATCTATCTAACTGTGTATTTGTGTTTCTATCTATCTGTGTTATATGTCTGTATGTCTATCGATATGCCTATCAGTCTGTTAGTATGTTAGTCTGTTAGTCTATTTGTTTGCATGTCTATTAGTTTATTAGTTTGCCAGTCTATCAGTTTATCTATCTTACTTTCATTCTGTCTACTTTTTGTCAGTCTATTTTTGTATGTGTCTATATATCTTTCCCTCTATCTTTTTCCTATCTTTACTCTCTCTATCTATATATCACTTTATCTATCGCTCTATATCTATTTTTCACCTATCTCTTTATCTTTTCTACCTACTGACCTACCTACCTAGCTACCCTACCTGCCTTGCTATCTATCGATTTACAATTTGTCAACCTATCTATCAGTATACCTAATATATAATCTATCTATCTATCTCCCCACCGCCCCCCATTTACCCTATCTCTCTATCTATCTTTTTATCTTTGTGTCCTCTTGTCTATATTTATGTATATCTATCTCATTTATCTATCAATTTGATTATTTGCAATATTTCTCATACTATATGTCTGTCTATTTGTCTGTCTCATCTATCTATTCTATTTATAAATCCTATCTATTTATCTGCCTATCTACCTAACTATCTATCAATTTGTCTATCTTTCTATATTTCTATATCTATTTGTCTATCAATTTGTCTACAATCAATCTTTCTATTGTCTATCATTTGTCTTAATCAATCAATACATACCATACATACATACATATACATACATATATATATATATATGTCTATCTGTTATCTATCTATTTTATATATGCCTATTTGTTTGTTAATCTATCTTTCTTTGTTTCTGTCTACCTATCTGTCAGTTAGTAGGAGAGTCAGTCAGTCTATCATTAGTCTTTGTCTATCCATTTGTTGTTTATCTTTCTATCTTTCTGCTTGACTATATGTATGCTTGACTGTCAATCTTTCTGACTATTTGTCTGCCTGACAATTTGTCTACCTGACTATCTGTCTGCTTGTGTGTTGATCTATCTATTTGTCTATCTGTTACTCAATCTTTATGTGTGTCTATTTGTCTATCTTTCTATCTATCTTTCTATCTATCTTTCTATCAATCTTTTTGTCTATATATTAGTCTGTCTATTAGTCTATATGTCTATTTTTTAGTCTATTAGTCTTTTTGTTAGCTAGTCTATTAGTCATTTAGTCTGTTAGTCTATTAGTTTGTTAGTCTACCAAATAATCAATCAATTAGTCAATCTATCAGTCAATTAGTATTCAGTCATTAGTTGTCTATCTATCTATCGATGTGTCTATCTATCAATTCATCTATATGTTTATCTCTCTATCTTTATATTTCTCTATCTCTAGATCTTTCTATCTCTCTATCATTTTATCTCTATATCTCTTTAACTGACTATCTATCTATCTCTTTATATCTCTATCTCTATATCTCTTTATCACACTATCTATCTATATCTATATCTATCAATCTCTCTATCTCTCTATCTAATTATCTCCATTTCTTTTTATCTATATATTTTTATTTCTTTTTGCCTCTATCTATCTATCACTTTATCTTTCTATCTCTCTATCTCCCTTTCTATATCTCTCTCTATCTCTTTATCTCTCCATCTCTTTGTCCATCTCTCAATCTCTGAATCTCTCAGTCTCTTAATCTCTCAATCTCTGAATCTCTCAGTCTCTTAATCTCTCAATCTCTTAATCTCTTAATCTCTCTATTTCTTTATATCTCTATCACATTTTCTCTCAATCTTATAATCTCACTATATCTCAATCTTTATACCTACCTACCTACGTACCTATCAACATACCAACCTACCTATCTATCTATCTCTCTATCTACCATACCTATATATCTATTTATCTATCTTTTTGTCTCTCTGTTTATCACTCACCCTATCTCTCTATCTATCCTCTATCTCTGTGTCTATATTTCTGTCTATCCTTCTATCTCTCTATCTTTCAATCAATCAGTCAATCAATCTATCTGTCTATCTGTCTATTTATCCAAATGTCTTTATGTCTATCTGTCTATTTGTTTATCTGTCAATCTGTCTATTTATCTATCTATCTGTCTGTCTGTCTGTCTATATAACTATGTATCTATCTATTTGCATATATGAGTATCTATCTATTTGTCTATCTATCTATCTGTCTGTCTATTTATCTATCTTTCTATCTGTCTAATTTATATCAATCTATCAGTTTATCTTATTATATCTTTATATTTTCTTGACTATCTATCATTCAGTTTTTATTGTCTATCTATCTTTTTGCCTGACAATCAATATGCTTGACTACCTATGTTCCTGACTATTTGTCTGCCTGACTTTTTGTATACCTCACTATCTATTTGTCTATTTACCTATCTATCTATTTGTTTGTCTATTTGTTTGTGAACATTTCTATGTATTATTCTATTTGTCTGTTTATTTATTAGTTTGTCTATTAGTCTATCTATTTGTATTCAGTATGTCAGCCTATTAGTTTGTCTATTAGTCTATCTATATGTATTCAGTATGTCAGCCTATTAGTTTGTCTATTAGTCTATCTATTTGTATTCAGTATGTCAGCCTATTAGTTTGTCAGTCTATCAGTCTGCAAATCTATTAGTATGTCAGTCTATAACTCAGTCAATCAGTCAGTTAGTCAGTGAGTTAGTTATTCAGACTATCTATCTGCTTATCTATCTATTTGTCTATATGTCTATTCTTCTATCAGTCTATCTTTCAATCTGTGTCTCTCTTTCTCTTTATCTTTCTATCTATATGTATCTTTATCTAACTATCTCTCTATCTCTCTATCTATATGTATCTTTATCTAACTATCTCGCTATCTCTATATCTCTCTATCTCTTTCTCTATCTATCTCTCTATATCTCTATCTCTCTATCTCTGTAACTCCATATCTCTCTATCTTTCAATTACTCTATCTATTTTTATCCTTATCTATCTATTTCTTTGTCTTTCTATCTCTTTCTATCTCTCTATCTCTTTTTCTATCTATCTTTCTATCTATGTTTCTATCTCTCTATCTCTCTATCTTCCTCTATATCTATCAATCTCTAAATCTCTAAATCTCAATCTATTATTCTCTCTATATCTCTATCTCTCTATCTCTTTATCTCTCTATCTTTCATTTTCTTTACCTAACTACCTACCTACCTAGCTTGTTATCTATCGATCTATATATCTATATAAATGCTAATCTATCTTTTTATCTCTCTGTCTCTCCGTCTATCTATATTTCTCACTATCTGTCTTTCTATCTATCTATTTGTCTCTCTATATATTTCTTTGTCTCTCTATCTATATTTATGTCTATTTCACTATCTCTCTATCTCTCAATCTATCTATCTAATAATCAATCTATCTATCTATATGACTATCTATCTATTTATCTATATCTCTATCTACCAGTCTATCTACTATCTATCTATCGATCGGTTTGTCTGTCTATCTATATATCTATCTATCTATCTGTATGTCTGTCTATCTATATATCTATCTTTTTGTCAATCTTACAATATACATATGTGTCAATCAATCAATCTATCTATTTATCTATCTATATATCTTTATATCTGTCTACTATCTATCTATTTATCTATTTATCTATCTATCCATCTCTCAATCAATCAATCAATCAATCTATTTATCTATCTTTATCTCTATATATTTTTGACTATTTTTGTATCTGTCTATCTATCAATATGTATATCTATATATCTATATATCTATTTATCTATCTATTTATATGACTATCTAATTATCTATCTATCTATCTATTTGTATATTTGTCTATCTATCATTATTTTTCGATATTTCTATCTATTTATCAATTTGTTTATTTGTCTATCTTTCAATATGTCTATCTGACTTTTTGCCTATCTATATGTTTATATATCTATCTATCTATAAATCTATTTATTTGTCTATATGTCTATTTATCCATGTGTCTATGTGTCTGTCAATCAATTAATCTATCTATTTATCTATCTATCTCTATTTTTTATTCGTATAAATCTATCTGTCTCTATGTTAATTAATCTATCTATTGGACTATTTTTTTTAATTTATCTCTTTATTTATCTTTGTATCTGTCTATTTGTATATATGTCATATGTATATCAATTCAGTTATCTATATGTCAATCTGTATATCTATCTATATGTCTATCTATATAACAACCTTTCTTTCTATATATCTATTTGTATATGTAACTATTTGTATATTATTCTATTAGTCTATCTATATATCCCAATATTTTTGTTTATCTATACAACTTTCTATTTGTCTATGTATGTACTTGTATATATGTTTATCTACCTATCTATCTAACTATTTTCTATCTATGTGGGTTTCCAGCTATTTGTCTCTCTACTATTTGACTATCTATCAATTATTTATCTACCTTTTTGTCCATCTATTTTTCCATTTATCTATCTATCTACCTATATACCTATATATCTATCTATTTATCTATCTACCTATTTATCTATCTGTCTGTCTATATATATATATATATATCTATCTATCTAATTATTCATTTAACTATGTATTTGTGTATCTATTTATCTTTTAATTTGTCAATCTATCTATTTATTTTTTGTGACTTTCTTCATTCCTATGTATCTATCAATCTATCAATCTATAAATATATGTCTCTATATATCTATTTATCAATCCATCTAACTATATAACTCTATTTGTCTATTTATTTGTCAATCTACTTATTTTACTAAATACCTATTTGTCTATCATTCTATATTTTTATTTACCTATCTATCTATATGTAAATCTATCTATCTATATGTATATTTGTCTATATATACATATATATATATATATATATATATATATCTATTAGTCTATCTCTTTATCTTTTAATCTATCTATTTGTCTATCTATGTATCTTTCTATCAGTTTATCCATCTATCTGTCTATGTATATATATATATATATATCTATCTATTTGTCTATCTATCTATCTATCTATCCATCTATTTATTTGTATATCTATTCTACCTACCTATCTATCTTTCTGTCTATTTATCTATCTATTAGTCTGTCAGTTTGTTAGTCTCAGTCTATCAGTCAATCTATATATATGTCTTTCTATCTTTCTGTTTGTCTATCTATCAATCTATCTGTCTATCTCTCTAATTTCCTAACTCTCTATCTCTGTATAACTTTCTCTCTTTATCTATCTATCTCTTTATCTATCTATCTCTTTATCTCTCTATTTCTTTATCTCTCTATGTTTCTATTTCTCTATCTCTCTATCTATTTATCTCTATATCTTTATCTCTCTATCTCTATATTCCTCTATCTCTATATTGCTCTATCTCCCTTTATCTTTTTTCTCTACTTATCTTTCCATCTACCTCTCTATCTATTTTTCTTGCTACTTGCTTACCTACCTACCTACATACATACTTACCTAGCTATTTATGTATTTATTTATTTGTCAACTTATCTATTTGTCAATTTCTCTACCTCTCTATTTGTCGATGTGTTTATAAGTCATTTTTTCTCTTTGTCTATCTGTTTGTCTCTTATATGTATTTTTGTCTATCTCTTTATCTCTACATCTCCAAATCTCTTTATATATCTATCTGACTATCTATTAATCAATCTATATGTCTATCAGTCTATCTATCAAATATATGTCATCTATCTATCTGTTTATCTATCTATCTATCTATCTATATGTCTATCTCTCTATATGCTATCTGTCTATCTATTTATCTATCTATCTATCTATCTATCTATCTATCATCTATCCCTCTTGTGTCTGTCTAAATGTCTATATGTATATCTATTGATATGTCTATCTGTATATCTATCTATTTGTCTATCTTTCTATCTATTTATCTATCTATCTATCTATTCAGCTGTCTTCTATCTATCTATCTGTCTATCTACCTATCTAATTGTCTATATGTATAATTGTTTAACTATCTATTTATCTACTTGTCTAACTGTATATCTATTTAATTTTCTATCTATATTTTATCTATATATCTATGTCTATGTGTCTAGCAATCAAACTATCTATTTGTATATTAGTCTAACTCTATATTTGTCTATATATCTATCTGCCTATATCTCTACCTATCTATCTATCTATTTATCTATCTGTCTATTTATATATTTATTTATTTGTCAATCTTTGTATCTATCTACTTGTCTATCTATCTATATGTCTATTTGTATTTCTGTCTCTCTTTCTATATGTCTATCTATATATATGCCTATCTGTATATCTATCTATATATCTATCTATATAAATGAGTATCTTTCTATCTTTATATCTATCTATATGTCTATCTATTTATTAGTCTATTTGACTAGATGTATATTATTTGTTATCTATCTATTTATCTTACTTTCTATTTTTCTATCTATCTTTTTGTATATATGTTTATCTACTTATCTATCTAACTATCTATCATGTATCTATCTGACTCTCTATCTATCTGACTATCTAATTTTCTTTCTATCTATTTTTCTATCTATCTATTTGTCTATCTGTCAATCTATCTATATGTGTATCTATTTATTTATCTTTTTGTTTGTCTATCTATCTATTAGTCAATTAGTTTTTCAGTCTATTAGTCTGTCTGTATGTTATTCTATTAGTCTGTTAATCTATCTACTACCTATTTGTCTTTTATCTATAAATATGTCTGTCTATCTTTCTATTAGTATATCTATCTTTATCTCTATCTCTTTATATCTTTATATCTTTATCTATCTAACGATATATCTTTATAGTTCTCTATCTCTCTATCTCTTTTTCTCACTATCTCTCTATCTCTCTGCCTATATACCTCTCTATCTTTCTATATCTTTATCTTTCTAACTAATTACCTACATACCTAACTACCTACATACTTATCTATCTGTTAATCTATATATTTGTGTACTTGTATATCTGTTAAACTATCTATCTATGTATCTCTCTATCTATTTATTAGTCTCTCTATCCATATTTGTGTCTCTCTATCTGTCTATCTATCTCTTCATGAGAATATTTGTCAATCTCACTCTTTATCTCTATCTATCTATCTGTCTATGTAACTATCTGTCTATCTATTTATCTGTGAATCTATCTTTCAATATTTCTATCTATCGATCTATCTATTGGTTTGTCTATCTATCCATCTGTCTATCTGTCTATCTGTATATCTATCTATATGTCTTTCTTTTTATCTATCTATTTGTCTATCTATCCATATATCTAACTATTTATTTTTATCTCTCTCTATCTTTTAGATATATATCTAAATATCTATATGGCTATCTATATATCTGTATATCTATATATATTTCAATCTATCTATTTATCTATTTGCCTATCTGTCTATCTATCTAACTATTTATATGTTTATATGGCTTTCTATCTATATATCTATTTATTTATTTTTCTAATTATCTATCTATTTGTCTATCAATCAATAAATCTATCTGACTGTCTATCAAATATCCTTATATCTATTTTTCTACCAATCTATATATTTATCTATCTATCAGTCATTATATATATATATCTATATATATCTGATAATCTATCAATCTATCTATTGATCTATTTATCGATTTGTTTATCTTTCTATCTATCTATGTAACTTTCTGTCTATATGTCAATTTGTATATCTCTCTATCTATTTAAATGTCTATATGTATATCTATTAATCTATCTTAATGTCTTTCTATATATGCATCTATCTGTCTCTCTATCAATATGTCTATATGACTATTAGTCTTTCTATCTATCTATCTATCTATCTATTTATCAATCTATCTATTTGTATATATGTTGATCTACCGACTTACATATTTATCTATCTATCTATATGTCTATATGGCTATATGTCTCTATATTATTTTAGTATCTATATGTCTGTCTGTCTGTCACTATATTATTTGAGTATCAATCTATCTATTTGTATAATTTTTTATCTATTTATATGTCTATCTGTCTATCTATCTAACTAACTATATGTCTATCTGTCTATATGTTTATCTAGTTATCCATCTATATGTGTATTTGGCTATTTGTTTATGTATCTATTATTTGTTTTTTTTCTATATTTCCATCTGACTTTCTGTTTATATTTCTATGTGTCTTTATTTCTAACTATCTATCTATGTATCTTTCAATCTATTAAACAATAAATCTATGCATCTGTATATATATATATCTCTCTCTCTATCTATCTAACTATCTAACTATATACCTACATATCTATCTAACTATCTTTCTGTGTTTCTATCTATTAGTCTATCTTTCTCCCTATCTTTATATCTATCTGTCTATCAATATATCTATATGTATGTCTATTTATGTATTTATCTATATGTCTATTTGTCTATATATCTATATGTCTTTCTGTATATCTATCTATCTAGTAATCAATCTATCATTCGACCTCTTTACATATTTATCTATCTATCTTTCATTCTGGATATCAAATTATTGGTGTATATTTCCATTATTATATAAGTCTATATGTTTGTTTATATATTTGTCTATTTTTCTATATATATATATATATATTATCTATCTTTCTTTCTTTCTATATGTTTATCTATCTATTAATCTATCTGTATATCAATCAATCTATCAATATATCTATAATAAATCAATATTTCTATCAATCTATCTATATGTCTATCTATCTATATGTCTATCTATCTATATGTCTATATATCTATGTATATATGTATATATGTTTATATGTCTATATGTTTACCTGTCTAAATGTCTATGTTTCTATTTGTCATTCTATCAATCTATCAAAATGTATAACTATCTAACTTTGTAATTATCTATCTATCTATCTATCTATCTATCTAACTATCTAATTATATTTCTATAGTCTTGGTATCTAATAGTCTATTAGTCTATCTATCTATATATTTTTTTATTTATCTATCTATCTATCTTTCTGTCTTCCTATCTATTTATTTATCTATCTATTTATCTATTTGTTTATCTATTTTTTATATATCTATAAATATGTCTATTTGTCAATCTATCTATCTATTTATTTTTCTTTCATTCTATCTTTTTATCTATTTATCTATCTGTCTATTTCTCTATCTGCCTATCTGATTATTTGTCTATCTATCATTCTGTATATCTCTATATTTATGTATTTTTTATATCTTTTTATCTATTTATCTTTCTCTATATATCTATGTATCTATATATCTATATATTTATCTATCTGCCTCTTTGTCTATTAGTCTATTTATTATCTATCTATCTATATATCTATATATTTGTCCATCTATCTATCTAACTATTTATCAGTCTATCTATTTAACTATCTTTATGATTATGTGTCTATCAAGTAATTTGTCTATCTGAATTTTTATATGTCTATCTATTTATCTACCTATCTATCTAATGTATATATGACTATCGATCTATCTAATAATTTGTTTATTTGTCTATTTGTCTATCTATCTATGTATCAATCTACTTTCTTATCTACTTCACTTTCCATAAATTTATCTATCTATTTATCTATCTATCTATCATTGTGTTAATTTATCTATTTGTCTAAATGTTTATTTATCTATCTGTAATTCAATCTATCCATCAATCTATCTATCTATCTAACAAACTCTAACTATTTAACTCTTTATCTTCTATTTGTATATCTGTCTAACTATCTAACTATCTTTCTATTTATCAATATATCACTCTATATCTATTTATGTATTAATCAATCAATTTATCTATTTATCATTCTATATGTCTATTTATTAATCTGTTTATTTGTTTATCTATCATTCTATATATCTGACTATATAAATATCAACTATCTTTAAATCTTTCTATCTAACTATATGTCAATCTACTTATATCCCTATTTATCTATTTAAATAAATGTCCATATATCTATCTTTCATTATATATAATAATCTATCTATATGATCTTTCTATCTATCAATCTCTTTATCAATCTATTTTAATATCTATCTATTTGTTTATTTGTCTATCTATCTATCAATCTCTCTCACTATATATCTATCTATATCTTTAAATGTCTAACAATCCAATATAAATATCTATTTATCTATTTAATTAACTATGTGTCTATGAGTCTATATGTCTATCTATCTATCTATCTATCTCTCTTTCTCTCTCTTTATATATCTAACTATCATACTATCATTTGTCTATATGTCTAATAGTCTTTTTATATATCTATCTATCTTTCTTTCTATCCGTCTATCTCTCTAGGTATCTATATATCTATCTAAATGTCTATACATCTATCTAACTTTCTATTTATTTATCTATCTATCTATATATTTATATATGTGTCTATCCCTCTATCAATCTATTTTTATTTCTATCTATTTGTCTATCTATTAATATTTATATCTATCTATCTTTCTGTCTATCAATTTAACTATCTATCTATCTGTATAACTTTCTATCTGTCTATTAGACTATTAGTCAACCAATCTATCAGTTTATCTATTAATCAATTTATCTATTTATTTATTAGTCTATCTATCTATCTTTCTATATATCTATCGATCTATCAATATGTTTGCTTCACTATTTGTATATGTGTTTATTTATCTATATTTATATCTATTTTATGTATACATATCTATGTCTATCTATCTATTAAACTATCTAAATATCTATTTTCAATTTGTCTATCTCTTTAACTATCTAACTATATTATTATATATAAGTCTATTAGTCAATCTTTCTTTTTATGTATGTATATGTCTATCTATCTATTTTTCAATCTATCTTTTTATCTATCTATATGTCTTTCTCTCTATCTGTTTATCTGTCTATCTGCCTATCTATCTATCTATCTATCTATCTAGGTATCATTCTAAGTGATTATATATCAATATATCTGTCTATTTATTTATGAGTTTATCAGTCTATCTCTCTATATGTCTGTCAAACTATCTATATATTTGTCTATTTGTCTAACTATCTAATCGTTCTCTCTATCTATCTATCAATCTATCTGACGATCAATCTATCAATGTGTCTATCTGTCTATCTATCTATTTGTCTATTATCTCACTATATAACTATCTAACTATCTATTTTTCTATATGTCTAACTAACTAACTATCTTTCTGTCTATTAGTCTATTTATCTATATTTCTATCTATCAATCTATCTGTTTATCTATATATTTCTATATCTTTCTATCTATCTATATTCTATTTATCAATCTATCTATCTATTTATCAATTAATTTGTTTATTTGCCTATATGTATATCTTTTTAATTGTCTATCTATCTTTCTATTTAAGTATCTGTCTATCTATCTATCTTTTTTTCAATCTATCTATCTACCTATTTGTCCATCGGACTATTTATCTATTTGTTAATCTGTACATGTATCTTTCTATATGTTTTTATGTATAGACTAAAGGTCTATTTATCTATTTTTTTATTTTTTAAATGTTTATCTTTCTATTTGTGTAACTATCTAAAATTTATAATTCTATTTTTATGTGTCTATCTATCTTTCTATCTATCTGTCTATCTATCTATATATATATCTATCTATTTTTTTTAAAAGGAGTTTATTAATATTAGCCTTCTCTTTTGGCGGAGGAATACCATTTTTACAAACTAAAATCTACCCATTCCCCACTTACAACCTTAATCTTTAACATCAAACTTAAAATTAAAATTAAAATTTAAAAAGCTAATCATCTATCCTAAATAATAATTTGCAATTCATGCACTTGTTTGAGGTTAGCTTTAAATTTCTTGCGTATAGCTTTATCATTCCTTGATATATTCTTTAGCACTGATTGAGCTCCTACTTCTACATGAGTATCCATAAGTTTCTGCCCTCATAGACTCCTGGTTTCTGCTTATTTTGTATAGACTTTGCTGATTTCCTGCAAAAAAAAAGCCACATGTATACATATTCTCCATTCGACTAGCTTACCTTATGGCTGCTATTGCATCCCACATTTGATGTTATCCTTTACTCTTTAATCCTGATGCACTTTATCCTGTCTCCATTTCTACTTACCTCGGTGCCCCTTTAAATTCAGAAGCTGATTCTTCCAACTTTGGAGAGCTTCCAGACCTTTCTCCTATTCTAGACACATAGAATTCCACATAGACTATAAGCTACTGTAACTTAACACATGACTTTTTACAACATTCGCACATAACCTCTTAACTTATACATTAAACAGACTGTAAATCATTAATAACAAAACATCACATGCTCTAACATTCCAAAATTCCAGCATCTACTGGATTTTCTCGTTGTTTATACAATGAATTTCGCTGCTAAGAAAAAAGAAATTACAGTAAAATATGCTAACAACCATTATCTTACCTTACCCTATTACCTTTGCCTCCATAATGTACATACCTGTTAACCTGCAGAGACAGAAATTTTCATACATAGAAGCTACCACAATACCATAACAATTAACAGCTTATATTCTTATAATTCTCATATTCTATTTTTTCTGTTAATACTACCCTTCCTGAATCTTAAATAAGGGAAGGCTTTCCTGTCTAATTTCGCTATTCCTTTTAGTTTTTCTGGCATCGAAACCTCATCAAATTCATGTTCTCCTCTTATCAAACCAAATCTTGCAAGGCTATCTGCCAAAGTATTGGCTTCTCTATATATATGTAAGATTGATGCATTAAGCAGTTTAATGAGGTTCAAAATAATTTCCATTTCTTCCTCATACCTCCAAAGAATTATTTTTCCACTTACTAAATCTACCAAAAGCATGGAGTCTACTTGAATTTGTATATTTTCTAAATCTAACTTTATACAGACATTTAATCCTATATTCAAAGCTTTTATCTCCGAGTGGAGAGCTGATAATGCTTCTGTAGCCGATGTAAATGCTTTTATCACATACCCGTTTGAATCCCTTATTACCCCCCTCCACCTGCTATACCAGTGTGCCTATTGAAACTACCATCCATGTTTAGTGATATTTTACCTTCCGGAGGCCTATTCCAACTTATACTTTTTACCCATCCCTGTTTCGTATTTGTAATAGCGAGGCCCCAGAACATTCCAACTACCTTATTTAAACAAGACCCATCAACTTTTATAGGGTTTATACTTGATATATTCCTGATTTCTTTAATAATATCTTTTATAATTTCATTTGAATTCATTCTTATACCCTCAAATTTACTCTTATTACGAGCTTTCCATAGGCACCATATTACTATATGAGGTAGATTCTGAGTATGCCAATTTTTGATATAACTGCTAGAGTTTATATTCTCCCAATTCTTAATTCTATCAATTATTCTATCCTCTTTTTTACTTATTTGTATCAGGTCTCCTAATTCCCTCCAGACTGCTGCAGCGATTCTTCCACTTGAGAGTAGATGATCCATTGATTCTTCTTTTGCAAAGCAACATTCATATCTAGAGGCCATTTTAACACATTTTCTTTTCACATTAGTATCTACAGGTAGTGCATTTACTAGAACTTTCCATGCCAGCGAGCACATTTTCTGTGGAATACCTGCTTTCCAGGCCCATTTAAATAAAGATTGCACGGGTTTTTTCCTTCTTATCAATTCTTTTGCTGACTTTAACGTAAAATTACCTTGTGGATTAAGGGTCCATTTCCATCCGGATTTTTTCAGTAATGAATGAGCATCTACTATTTCCTTTTGTTTTTCCAATGTTTTCCAGTTATTTGATTTCTACTTAACGCGATTGTGTTCTTGTTCTAGATATTTTGCTCGCATATATTTTGCCCAGAGGGAATCATTTTCTTTTATCCTCCACCAACCTTTGTAGTCCCAGGCAGCCGCCATGTCCTGTAAATTAATGATGCCTAACCCCGCTTCCGCTTTTGGATAACAGATGTCTTTCCAATTTTTCTAGTGAATTTTCTGCTTTCCGTTTTTTAGCCCATAAAAAATTTGCCATTTCCATTTCTAGTTTATTTGTGAATTTCTTAGTTGGGTGTATGACTGATATAATATGTACCAGTGTGCTTTGAAGAACATGAGAGATTAATATAATCCTCCCACCAAATCCTAATAGATCTACTTTCCAACCTGCTATTTTCCTTCTCATTTTATCATGTAAAGGCATTAGATAATTTTTTTTCAGCCTTCCTTCGTATATCAGACAACCTAAATATACTAAAGCATCTTTTTTATGTTTAAAACCCGTTATGTTTTTAATTTTTTTTACCACTTTTTCGGAATATTTTTTTTCTAACATAAATTGACTTTTATCCTTATTAAGGGCTTGACCTGTTTCCTTCTCAAATAATTGTAGAAGGTCCATCAGGTTCTTCAATGAACTTTTATTCGCATTTGTGAAAATAATAATATCATCTGCATAAGCTAAACAACTTATTCTCAGAGTATTTTTTGGCTGTCTAAAGGGGATTATTTTGCCCTCTGACATTCTTTTATTTAAATTAACAATTAACAATTCTAAGTACATATCAAATAATAAGGGCCATAATGGGTCCCCCTGTCTCAAGCTACGTCTTGGTTTGAATTCTTCACCTTTCATTCCATTTACAATGATTCTAACCCAAACGCTAGTTACACATTTATATATTAAATCAATACATGTTTCAGAGAAACCAAATTTTCTCATAACGAAACATAGTGTATGCCATTCTACTCTATCAAATGCCTTAGATAAATCTAGCTTAACTACTAAGTTACTTCCCCTCGTTTTAAATGCTATTTCTTTCATCATTTCTGATACTAATCTAATATTTTAATCATTAATCTATTCTTAACAAATCCTGTTTGTTCCTGTGATATTATATATGGTAAAATATTACTAAGTCTGTTTTGAATTATTTTAGCAAGGATCTTATAAATTGCATTACATAAACTTATAGGCCAAAAATCCTCAGATTTTTGAGGTGTTTCTTTTTTGGGGATTAGCACTATGAAAGAGTTTGCCCATGCCTTAGGAATGTCCGCCCCTACAAAAAAACTGGCAATTGCAAGAACCAGGTCTTTTTTGATAATGAGCCAGTTTAACTGAAAAAAATAATTATTCCAGCCATCTGGCCATGCTGCACTATCCTTATCTAGATCAAACACTGCATTTTTAATCTCTTCTTCCTCCGGGATCTTCTCCATCATTTAATTTTGTTCTAGTGAGATGACTGTGTTGATCCCATCCATTAATGAGTTTCCTACCTGAGGAGCCTGTCTGCATAGAAGGCTTTTAAAAAATTCCTCAAAGAGGATTCCTATCTGCTTGTCTTCTTCAACCCATATTCCCTCATTAGTTTTTAGGCCATTGATTTTATTTTTTGAGCCTTTATTTTGCACATGTTGTGAAAAAATTTAGTGTTTCTATCTCCATCTTTCAACCATTTAATTTTTGAACACTATT
Source organism: Sapria himalayana (assembly GCA_029783825.1). Lineage (NCBI taxonomy): Eukaryota > Viridiplantae > Streptophyta > Magnoliopsida > Malpighiales > Rafflesiaceae > Sapria > Sapria himalayana. Next base: position 404,186 of record JAREIK010003556.1, read on the forward strand.
TCTAGTATACTTCCTCCATATGCAACTTAAGTCTCAAGTCCCCTTTAGCCTTATTTAGTTCCTGTCTCTTTACCTCTATGTTATTATTATCGTATTCTAATTCCAGTTTTTCTACTTTTTCCTCTTCTTGCTTTATTATTTGATTTAAATTTCCGAAGACTTCTTATTCCATATTTTTAGACATTTTTTTAATCTATAAAGCTTAACCATTAATACTTGCATCGGTTTCCCCATTGCTGACTCCATCCAGGATTCAGTTACAAATTTTTCAAAGCCAGCGGGCTTTTCCCACATATTCTGAAATTTAAAGTTACCTGATACTCGGTTAATCTTATAGATTGTAATGAGCAATGGGCAATGATCCGAACAGGTTCTATTTAGGTGTCTTAGCCCTGTAACCCCATGCAAAGCTACCCACTTAGCATTACACAGTACTCTGTCCAGTCTAGCCCAAATTGTGCTTCTCTTACTCCGGTTGTTACACCAAGTGTAACTTGAACCTCTGAAATCTATTTCCATTAATTTTGAGTTTGAGATCGCCTCATTAAATTGTGTAATTGCTATTGGATCCAGAGTTTTACCTCCTTTCTTTTCTTGATTGCTCCTGATTATATTAAAATCACCTCCTATAATCTAGGGTGCATTCCTAGATGCAATATTCTGCATTTCCTCCCACAGTGCTAACCTTGATTTTTTATCATTTTTAGCATATACAACCGATATTATTTCATCTGTTTCTTTATTTATTTTAAAATGTACTACCTGATCTATATCTTTTAAAATTTCAATGTCCAAATAATTATGCCACATTATCCAGAGTTTACTATTTATATTAGCATATGCATTGTTAAACCCTAGTTTTTGGCTGTAGTTAATTAATTGATCCTTCTGGATCATAGGCTCCACAATGACTACAAGAGAAATTCTATGAGTTTTAATTAATAGTTTTAACCTATTTATCGAGGGATTATTAGCAACCCCTCTTATGTTCCAATAAAGGCATCTATCCATTAATTCCTAGCTTAGATTGGGATCTAGTTGTATACTTAGTCTCATATTTTGTGTTTAAATATTTTTTCTTATTCTTTGGGGTCTTAATTGCATTCGAGTTTACTTGTATTTTTTCATAATATTTATCCTTCCACCCAAGCTGCATTGCCATTATTTTTATGGCTTCCTTGGCTTGAGTTCTAGTGTGCTTTGTCCAATCTTCCTCATAATATCCAAATCATCCTTCCCCTTTTCTATATAGAAAGCATGCTCCTCTTCTTCTCTACCTATTGAAGGACAACTAAACACCTCTGCATCTTCCTCTGGGAAATCCAAGAGGTCATCATCTATCCAGCTATAGTCCTCCAGTTTTTCTTTTAAAATTATTCTAGTTTTAATTTTCTTGTTCCTCTTCTTTCTACCCTTTACCTCCTCCCATTTTTCTGCCTCACCTAGCTTGTCTCCTTCCTCCATGCTTCCGTCATGATATACTCTATTACTAGCCTCTCCCTCTCCTAATAACTTACTCTCTTTCTCTCTCATATACCCCCCCTTCTTCTTCCATTAAACCTGCCTCAATTGCAGGTTTTTCTCCAACCCCTCCCTCCTTCCTAATCCATCTTTCTACCATTCTTTTTCTACCATCTAACCCTTGCACATTTTCTGATTGTTCTGTACCCATCTTACACACCCCCGATTCGTGCCCAAGTCTCTTACATTTTATGCAATAAGTAGGCAGATTTTTTGGAATAACAGGTTGCCAAAACCCATTATTCTGCCCATCTTCTCCATTACCAATCCAGATCATATTTGGTGGCTGAGTGAGTAGGTTACACTCAACACACACGCAAGCCTTGCTTGGCCTTGTCATATAAATAGTAGCTTCATCACGAATTACTGGTTTACCCAAACAAGATGAAATTGTGTAGAGGGATTGTGAGTTAAACAAATTTAATGGGAGATTCGGTAAGGAAAACCATATCGGGGCTAAAGGCGTTTCCTCCAGTGGACTGAACTCATTCGTCCACCTCAAAACACGCATGGGGAAGCCATTAACTTGCCATAGACCTCTATGCCATAAGCGGTAGAAGTCCTCAATCATAAAACACTACAGAAAGACATGCTTCGCGTCGTAGTCAGCTAGCTTCACCCTTCCCTTAAGCTTTAACGAGGAGATAAACTGTTGTATTTCCTCGGGCGAGGCCTTCCATTAGAAACTTACCAATATGCATATATTCAAAGGGCTCCATGAACTTGCGCATCTCTTCTATTGAAAAAACAATCACGGGACTCCCGTGTTTGTTTCCGAAGCAGCATGAGGGAGGCGCGGGCTCTCTTAATATCGATGCAAACGACTTATTGTTTAGTAATAAGTCTTTTGCTCCATATTTAGCTTGAGAGGAGCTTGATTCGGGCAGCAATGGCGAGATTCTATCTCTAGAGATTGAGTTTTTCTCTCTCTACGAGCTTGAGAGCTTGAAGAAGAACAGAAAAAAACAAATAGATATTTATTATATATATCTATCTATTTGCTTATATGCTTATCTATCTATCTATCTGTGTGTCTGTCTATTTGACTATATGTCTATCTATTTATATGTCTTTTTGTTTATCTATCTATCTTTCTATCTATTCATCTATATATCTATCTATCTTTTTATCTATCAATCTGTCTATCTATCTATATGTTTATCAATATATTTCTCTATTTGTTTATCTTTCTATTTGTCTAAATGTCTATATGTCTATAAATCTATTTATCTAACTATCAACTATATATTTCTATTTATATATCTATTTATCTAACTAACTAACTGCATTTATGTCAATTAGTCTATTAATAAATCAATCTATCTATATATATATTTATCTGTTTATCTATCTATATATGAATCTATGTATATATCTATTTGTTTATATGTCTATCTATCTATCTCTTTATCTATCTATTTATCAATCTATCTATCTATCAATTTATCGATCTATTTAGCTATTAATTTTTCAATTTGTCTATATCTTCATTTATTTATCTATCTATATATCTATTTATCTATCTGTCTGTCTATCTTTCTATTTACCTATCATGTCTCTATCTCTCTATTTATCTATTTGTCTTTTAGTCTAACTATCTAACTTTATAACTATCTATATGTCTATATGTCTAACTATTTAACTAGCTATCTATCTATTAGTCTTTTGATCTATTTATCTATCTATCTATTTGTCTATCTATCAAATTATCTAACTTTCTAACTCTCTATATGTCTATATGTCTAACTATCTAACTAGCATTCTTTCTATCAGTCTTTGTTCTATCTATCTATTGTTTATCAATCTATCATTTGTATATTTGTCTATCTGTGTATTGTCTATCTGGCTATCTATTTTTGTGTCTATCTAACCTATCTATCTTTATTTATGTCTATCTTTTTATGTATCTATCAATAAATTATCTCTCAACTTTTATCTTATGTATATATGTCTATCTATCTTTATGTTTATATGTCTATATGTGTCTTTATCTAGATTTTTTGTAAATCTATCTATCTATCTTTTTATCTATCAATCAATGAATCATTCTATATATTTATGTTTATATTTTTAGTCTATCTATATATCAATCTATAAATCTATCTATATGCCTATTAGTCAATGTTTTTATCTATATATTAATTTATCTATCAATATGACTATCTTTCTATCTAGATATCTATCTATTTATATTTAAATCTAACTATCTATCTCTTTATCTATCTATCTATTTATCTATCTATATATCACTCTATTTGCTCATCTATTTATCATTCTATCTAGCTATCTTTCTAAGTGTCTATTCATCTTTCTATATGTCTATCAATCTACCTATTTGTTTAACTATCTTTTTGCATACCAAACTATCTCATTAATTGTCTGTCTATCTATCTATATGTCTATCTATCTATAAGTCTATCTATTTCATCTATTTATCTATCCATCTATCTAACTTATTATAATTCAAACTTTCTAACAGTCTTTCTTTAATTATTTGTCGAGCTACATATCTATCGAACTATCTCTCTATCTATTAGTCTATTAATCTATCTGCTATATATGTCTATTTATCTATCTATCTATCTAGTTATATATTTTTAAAAATTATCAATCTATCTATATATCTATTTATCTATCTATATATCTATTTATCTATTTGTCTATCTGTATGTCTGTCTATTTGTCAATCTTTCTAACTATATATCAATATATGTATCTACATATCTATCTATTTATCAATTTATGTTTCTGTGTATTTATCTATCTTCCTATTTATTTATCTAATTATCAGTCAATTTGTCTATCTGTCTATATATATTTCAATCGATAAGTCTATCAATTTATTTATCTATCTATTTATTTTTATCTAATTATCTATCTATTTTTCTAAATGGTTACATTTTAATATATCTATTTGTGTAACTATCTATCTATTTGTGTAACTATCTATCTATTTGTGTAACTATATATCTTTTTATTTTTATATCTGTTTAACTATCTAACTATCTTTCTATCTATTAGGCTATTAGTTAATCTATCTATCTATCTATATATCTATCTATTTATCTATATATGTATCAGTCTATTTATTTGTCAATCTATCAATCTATCTGTCAATCTATCTAGCTATCTACCTATCTATCTATCTATCTATCTATCTATTTCTCTTTCCTATCTTTATGTCTATTATCAATCTAACTATCTATCTATCTATCTATATGACAATATTTTATTGGTTTACATGTAAATTTGTCAATATCTCTATATGTCTATATGTCTATCTATCTGTCGGTCTAACTTTCTATTTAGCTATATATCTATCTATCTGTCTATCTATCTATCTAATTATCTATCTTTCTATTTATATATATATTGGCCTAACTATCTATTTTATATTGGTATATTGCCTACATATCTATAAAGCCTATATATTCTATCTATCTATTTCTCTTTTTGTCTATTTATCTTTCTTTCTATCTATTGTCTATCTCTCTATTTTTTAGTCTATCTATTTATCTATCTATATTTTTATCTATCTATCTTTATATTGATTTGTCTATTATCTATCGATATATTTATTTGTATATCTATTTATCTCACAATCTGTATATCTATCTATTAGTTTATCTATCTTTCTTTCTATCTATCTACTAACTATATGTCTATTTGTCAATTAGACTATCTATGTGCCTTTTTATCTGTTTATATATGTAACTATATGTCAATATATATATCAATCTATCTATCAATCTTAATTTTAATCAATCTATCATCTATGTTCCTATCTATCTATCTATCTATCTATATATCTATGTATCTATATGTTTATATGTTAATATCTATCTGTCTATCTATCTATCTATCTATTAATCGAACTATCTATCCTTCTACCTATCTAATTTTTTATCTATCTTTTCTATGTGACTATCTGGCAATCAATCTATATGTCTATCTATATGTGTAGAAGTCTATTTGACTACTTGTTTATCTATCAACTTATCAATCTATTTATTTGTATATCTATCTAACTATCTAATTGCCTAGCTCTCTAGTTGTCTATCTATCTAACTATATAATTTACTTTATATCAATCACACTTTCTTTCTATTAGTATATCAATCTATCTATCATTCTATTTGACATGTATCAATCTATCGATTTTTTTATCTATATATATATATATATATATATATATATATATATATATATATATATATTTGTGTATTTACTAACTATCTACCTATCTTTCAATCTATTATTATCTATGTGACCATCGATCTATATATTAATCTCTCTTTCAGATTATATGCCCATCTGCCTATATGTCTATATGTCTATTTTATCTATAAATATCTCACTCTAATTATCTATCTTCCTATATGCCAATCTATAGATCTACCTATTTTTCTATCTATTTTTGTATCTACCTATCAAACATCTATATATAATATATATATATATGTATATATATTTTTTCTATCTATTTATCTGTCTTTTTTCTATCTTTATATCTATAT
>JAREIK010003557.1:2500-150147 GCA_029783825.1 Sapria himalayana
CTCTATCAAACTCTAGAAAGATTGACGTAAAGCACACTGGAGCTCGACGAAGCTCCACGAAAGAGCTCATTGAGCTCCATGATCGAGCTCACAGGAGGTCCATCGTCGAGCTCCAATGAGATGCACGTTGAGCTCAAACAAGCTGCACGTCGAGCTCCCTGGAGCTCGTCGAGCTCCACGTCTAGCTCGAAAGAGATCCACAAAAGAGCTCCTCTAGCTCCAGGGAGCTCGACGAAGGAGCTCCATCGTGGAGCTCGACAGAGCTCCTCGAGCTCCACTTCGAGCTCGCTGGAGCTCGAAGAGCTCTTTTGTGGATCTCCATCCAGCTCCAGCGAGCTCGACATGGAACTCATTGAAGCTCGATGAGCTCCGTAAAGCTTCATCGTCGAGCTTGAAGGAGCTTCATGAAAAAGCTCGTCAAGCTCCAGTTAGCTCCACGTTCGAGCTCACTGGAGCTCCTTCGTCGAGCTCGACATGCTCCACTAAGGAGCTCACTGGAGCTCCTTTGTCGACCTCCAGTGAGCTACATGTAAAGCTCGATAGAGCTCCTCGTGCTCCATCGTCGAGCTCGATGGAACTCCAAGAGGGAGCTCGCCGGGCTCCAAAGAGCCCGTCGAGCTCCCTCGTGGGACATGGGGAGTTACATCGAGCTCCTTCGTAGAGCTCGTGGAGTTTCGTCGAGCTCCATAATGGAGCTCTACGTTGAGCTCGCTGGAGCTCTACGTTGAGCTCGCTGGAGCTCTACGAAGCTCCACAATGGAGCTCCTGGCGACGGGCAGGGAGAGAGTGGTGCGAAGAGAGAGGCGATAGATGAGGGAATATGGGCGAGGGGAGACGAGCGAGGGGCGAGGTAAGATGAGCGAGGGGCGAGGGGCGAAGGGCGAGGGGCAAGTTGAGATAACGATTCTGGTATCTCCACAGTATTTTCAATAGCTGATATTCACAATACATATCTTTAATTTTTAAAATTTAACAGCGTGATAATGATCGTCGTTCACAATGATAACCATTACAATGTTATTTCCAGACGTACTAGTTTTATTTTTGAAACTAACATTAAACTTTAGATTTTTTATTTTAAAAATTTTATTCACGTCCAAAACTTGCTCATTTGGCACTTCTAATAATGTATCATTTTTTAATTTTTTTTATTCTCACCATATCTTCCATAAAAATATTTTGCAACCAAATGATTACTATTTATTGTTTTAAAAATTGTGAAACGAAATATAATTTTCAGAAATTTATACTTTTGATTTTTTCAGTAATGATTCTGGAATCCGAGGCAGGCCCCTGGGGCCTACTTGCTAGAGTTTGGGGAGGCAAAAATGCAACATAATCTGAACCTGGTGGGAGAGACAAAAAGAATCGTGATTTGAGGCGAAATGAATGGACATTGAACAGATAAGATGCTGTCAAATACTACAGCCGTTGTGATGGGAAAGATCGGAAAATTCTAGAAAACCACGAATTAACTACTTTATTTATAATGCAAAGTTGCTTGAATTCTAGTCAATTGACCCGAAATATTGTCAAATGATGGATGTGGAACAATCCACGAGGGGACAGACCGTGTGCCGCATCAACCGATACCATACTATATATATTACGGTTAATTTGGTAGGTTACAAGTCGGTAACCAACTTGTTCGTCCAGGCTTGAGGTTTCGCAGGCAAAACACTACTTTTCTCAACTCAAATTTTTTTTTTCATTATCGATCTAAAATGGTATTTAATGAAAATGAGGAAATCACCTTGGCCGAAGCAATATCATGTCTTCCTTCTGATGTTATACAAGAAGCAATATGGGACAGAGATATAAAGGTAACTATCTCATCCATTTATCATATTTTATAGATTTGCTGATTGGAATTACGAGTTCATTTTTGTAGATTTTTAATCTTTCTACAATTCAGGCGTTAAAGTCCGTCCCTAGAAATAATGGCTCTAGCTCTTCTATAAATCCAAAAGTATCTGCAAACGGATCGCACCACCGAACGAAGGCTTTCTTTATTGATTCCACCGACTCTTCATCCGGTACTGGCGTGTTTCTTCCCCACAGATTCGGAAAAAACTTGAAACCTAGCAACAGGAGGCCAGGTCGTGTTATCCTCCGTTTTTTTATTGTTGGCATTTTTTGTTGTTTTTTAATGCAAGGATTCGTATATATTGTAATTGAAATCAGTTAATTGCGCAGCATGTTCTCCTGTTATACTTCCCGCACGTGTTGTTCAAGCTCTCGGCCTCCATATTCAGGAATTTGGCTTGAGGGTGCCTCAGACGCTAGGTTAGCCAGGGTTCCCTATTTTTTGCATCTCATGTTCTTATGATAATTGCTCACGTAAGTGAGTTGTTAATTTGTTTTTGGTTAATGACTCAGAACGGAACAATGTGAATAATAGCAATCTAAACGTAAATCAACACGTTGCTGCTCTGAAGTCCGTGGAATCGCTCCCTCATGATCGTCTCCGAGGCATAGTATTTCCCGAAGGATGGATATACAGCCCCTAGGGAGTATAATTACGATCCAATGTTAGCACAGGACTAGATAAAGAAACTTTTACAATAAGCAATGAGCTACGATCCAATACTCCCCGCTTCTTTTTCTAAATGCAACTATTAATGAGAATCATATTTTATAGCACTCCCAATAAAATAATTTAAAAAAAAAAACCAACTGAATTTTTAATATTAAAGAAATACATTAAACTCTTAACTAATTGAGAGTTTAGTTAAGGCTAAACTCCTGTTACTCCCATCGACCCCCTCTCTTGTTACTCGCCCCTCGAGCCCCTCTCCTATTACTCGCCCCTCGACCCCCCTCTCCTGTTACTCGCCCCTCGACCCCCTCTCCTGTTACTCGCCCCTCGACCCCCTCTCCTGTTACTCGCCCCTCGACCCCCTCTCCTGTTACTCGCCCCTCGACCCCCTCTCCTGTTACTCGCCCCTCGACCCCCTCTCCTGTTACTTGCCCCTCGACCCCCTCTCCTGTACTCGCCCCTCGACCCCCTCTCCTGTTACTCGCCCCTCGACCCCCTCTCCTGTTACTCGCCCCTCGACCCCCTCTCCTGTTACTCGCCCCTCGACCCCCTCTCCTGTTACTCGCCCCTCGACCCCCTCTCCTGTTACTCACCTCTCGACCCCCCTCTCATGTTACCCTCGGGCCTCGACCCCCTCTTTTGTTACTCACCTCTCGACCCCCTCTCATGTTACTCGCCCCTCGACCCCCTCTCCTGTTACTCGCCCCTCGACCCCTCTCCTGTTACTCACCCTCGACGCCCTCTCCTGTTACTCGCCCCTCGACCCCCTCTCCTGTTACTTGCCCCTCGACCCCCTCTCCTGTTACTCGCCCCTCGACCCCTCTCCTGTTACTCGCCCCTCGACCCCCTCTCCTGTTACTCGCCCCTCGACCCCCTCTCCTGTTACTCGCCCCTCGACCCCCTCTCCTGTTACTCGCCCCTCGACCCCCTCTCCTGTTACTCGCCCCTCGACCCCCTCTCCTGTTACTCGCCCCTCGACCCCCTCTCCTGTTACTCGCCCCTCGACCCCCTCTCCTGTTACTCGCCCCTCGACCCCCTCTCCTGTTACTCGCCCCTCGACCCCCTCTCCTGTTACTCGCCCCTCGACCCCCTCTCCTGTTACTCGCCCCTCGACCCTCTCCCTCACCCCATACATCATCCATACCCATACTTGAGTGATGAGAATTTTAGAAATCTTCTCCCTCTAAAGTTATTGGAATCCAACAAAATGAAGGTGCTTGCATCATGGATTATACCTTCCTTGTATCTTCTTTCTTTCATCAACGACAAGGTATGTGTATAAATATATGCAACTGAAATTGCATCTTCCTACCGATAACTAATCCATAAGTGCATGTGTAGCTGCACACACACACACACACACACACATTCTTCATACATGTGGATATAACTCCATAGTGTGCATCTTCTTTTGTACATCTTCCTTTATGTTTACATGTAATTGCGTATATAAATATCTATATACATTTTGTACATTTGTAAAATTATTGTAATTTGTTTATATTAAAAACTAAAGAAAGACTTAAGAATCTTGTGTATTGAATGAGGGAAACATGTACAAGCAAGAGATTAAAAAAGCTATTGAAGGGTAAACATGTAAAAAGGTAATGTAAGGGTAAATATGTAAATTTGTATTTAACATCCACGCTCAAACTCATGGTGGTTTAAGAGGAACTATTTTAAGTTTGCAAGTTGATGCTTTAAAAGTTCTTGGAGGAAGAGGTTTGTTGAATCAACTAACAGATCTTGAGAGGAGACAGACTGAAATGCAAGTGTTCCTTGAAGTAGATGATGGTGGATGATGTGACAATCAATCTCAATATGTTTGGTACATTCATGGAAGACATCATTATGAGCAATTTGAATAGCATTTCGATTATTAGAGTGAAGCGTAGTTGGAGTGGAACAATCAACGCCTAAATCCTGAAGTAACCAACATAGCCAGATAAGTTTTGTTGTTGTAGCTACTAGTGCTCTATATTTTGCTTCAGTGCTGGAACGAGTAATAATTATTTATTTCTTATTTTGCCAATTGATAAGAGAATCTCCTAGAATAAAGTAATATCTTGTAGTAGATCAATGGTCACTAGGATTGCTGACCCAATCTGTATCTGAATATGCATGAAGAATTAGTGAAGAATGGGAAGAAATATGAAGACCATCAAATATGATATCTTTCAGATATTGAAGAATCCTAAGAACAGCAGCATAATGAGGATATCTAGAGGCAGTCATAACTAATTGACTATATAAATGACATAGGAAATATCAGGGCAAATAACAGCTAGATAGATTAGACTCCCAACAAGTTGTTTATAGAGAGTAGCATCAGATAGTAATTCGTCATCATGAGAATTGAGGTGATAGTTATACTCAATAGGTGTATCGACTATCTTGTTATCAGTGATACTGGCTCGAGAAATAAGATCAGAAGCATACTTGGTTTGAATGAGATAATAACTATCTGCAGAAGAAAAGATTTGTAGACCAAGAAAGTAATTAAGAGGACCAAGATCTTTCATTTCAAATTGATGACCAAGAAATTACTTTAGATCCTGAATACCTTGCATGTCATCACCCATAATAATCATGTCATCAACATATAGAAGAACGATAGTAATGTCATGGTTAGACTATCTACGAAATAGAGCTGTATCAGAAGAACTACTTGAAAAACCATGTTGAGAGATAATAGAATTGAACTTTGTGAACCAAGCACGAGGAGTTTGTTTAAGGCCATAAAGTGTCTGCCGTAGTCGACATATCTTGTGAGGAAACCCTGATGGATAAAAATAACCAAGAAAAAGTTGCATTTAGACTTCCTCTGGAGTTCTCCATTAAGAAAAGTATTTTTGACATTCATTTGAAAGAGCGGCCATTTGTGAGCCGTATAAATAGCAATAAGAGTTCTAACAGAGGAAATTCGAACCACTAGAGAAAAAGTCTCCTAATAATCAATCCCATCTTCTTGAGTAAGGACCCAGCAACAAGCCGAGCTTGTAGCATTCAATGGATCCATCTGATTGAGTCTTGATCTTATAAACTCATTTACAACTGATAGTAGATTTTCCAGGGAGAAGATCAACTAGATCCAATGACTCAGTCTTATGTAGTGCATCCAACTCTTCTTTCATAGCTTGCTGCCATAAAGGATTAAAGAAAGCCTCACGAAAAGTCTGAGGTTTCTAAAGAGACACAAGGGTAGAAAAATAATGGTAGTCATGGAGTAGAGAAAGAAGAGTAGTTACTCAATGGGAACGACGAAGTTCATGAGAGCCAGAAGGACCGGTAGGATTCATAGTTGGAGTAGTATTAGTGGGCACATCGATGATCAGTGCTAGAGGCTCATCATAAGTATGCGAGGGTAAATCAGAGATAGAATTGGGAGACTCCTCATGGAAAAGATCAAGGAAATGATTGATAGGGGAGACATGGGAAGTAGGAACATGTGATAGTTTGTAAAACATTTTGTTTTCCCAAATGACAACATGCTGAGAAAAACGAAGATGTTTGTTAATGGAGTCATAACACCTGTAACCATTTTGACTTATTCCATACTTAAGAAAACAACACAAACAAGAACGAGACTAAAGTTTGTTTCATTCATGATCCTAAAGAAGAACAAAACAGACACATCCAAAGACTCTAAGTAAGTCATAGGAGGGAGACGAACCAAACAATAATTTCGAATAATGGGAGGACACTGATTGATGGTGTAAACAGCAATAAGAGTGGCTTCTCACCAAAATAGAGGAGTAATAGAAGTGGAAATGGTGGTAGCACGAACAACATCAAGAATATGATGAAATGTGCACTCAACTCTGTCATTTTGCTGAGAAATGCCAACACAAAAGAAATGAGCAACAGTACCAAAATGATCTTAAATATTAGTAAATTTCTTGGCTTTATATTCTTTGGTATTATCGGACCAAAAGATTTTGATAGGTTTAGAAAACTGTGATTTAATCATTTTGGTAAAGTCGCGATATATTTGATAAAGTTCAGAATGATTTTTAAATAGATTAATCCAAGTATATCATAAAAAATCATCCACAAAATTAACAAAATAATGCGACCCACACTAAATAGTAATGGGAGAATGTCTCCATACATCGAAATGAATAAGGTCAAAAGGGGAAGGGCATGAGAAACACTGTTATTAAATGCTAAAGCAGTTTGTTTTCCAATTTGACAAGGCATACAATCAAAACTCTTGTCAGAAACTAATCCTAACAAGTCTCTAGAGACTAGTTGTTTAATCCTAGAAATAGATGCATGACCAAGCTGAGAATGCCATAAAGCGAGAGAGGAGGATGTGTTCTTTCCTGAAATGAAAAAAGCTAAGAGATGAGAAGAAGGTAAATGAAGTGAGATGAGCTCAAATAGTCTACCGACCTTACAGGCAGTCCCAACGATCTATCCCGTCTGAGAATTCTGCATAATAACACCATTAGAAAAAAAGGTTAAAGTAAAACCAAGTTATGTGAGTTGCCCAACAGACAAAAGATTATTTGCAAGTTGGGGAGTCTGATAGATATTGGAAATAGACAAATTTAGCGTAGAGATATGACTAAGATGGGAGACATGCATAGGGGAACCATTTGCCGTGTATATGGTAGGGAGAGAAGTGTGAGTAGGTGAAGGGACAGAATTAGTAGAAAAGGTCATAAGATTGCAGCAAGTAGAATCAAGAAGCCATGTAGGAGAAGTGCCTAATATTCTAGAAAGAGCAGTGTTGGATATACTAGAAGATGGAAATTGAACATAAGTGAACATATCCTAAAGATCCATCATAGAGAGAGATGAGGAAGTATCAGACTTGGAATGTAACTCCATAGCTGATAATTCAAATCTAGTCAATGCATTTGTGTTTTGAATAATGTGTTGACGAGTGTAACAGGTTTCAACAAAATGACCTTTGTGTTTACAAAAACTACAAATAAGAATCGGCTTTTTATTATGATGGCATCAGATATTATTCACTTTGCCTTTGGATAAGGAGGTAGATAAGCCTATAAAGGGAAAATTATGAGTAATCTATGAAAAGCTGCTTGAGTACCAAGCATCATGGTTTGAGTAGCAACGGAATCTGTCTGAAGACACGTCTTAGTATCAACTAGCTTATGAATAGTCTGAGAAACTGTAGGTAAAGAATACTAATGTAAGATATGACATCTAGCTTATTCAAACTCATCATGAAGCCTCATAAGAAACTAAAACAAGCACTCTTGTTCATGGTGGACATGAACTAGTTTGATGTCAATGGAATTGGAGAGGACTGGTTCAAATGCTGTTAATTGATCCCAAATATGTTTCAGCATATTGTGATAAGCAATAATCCGCTCACTAGGTTCCTTATGAATTTGATAAAGAGAGCATGTGAGTAAGAAGTTGCGAGCATCACTTGGTCCAGCATTCCGAGTGACAAGTAAATCCCAAACTTCTTTGGCAATATCAAGGTTGCCAAACTCATCAATAATTGATGAAATATATGTATTTTAGAACCAAGTTATGATATGATGATTAGCACTTTCCCTATCCTCAATTCGAATGGGATAGGCAAAGTTAGTTTCTTTGTCCCTTTATAATGGAATAGGGTTGACATCATCATCACCGTTGGTTGCCACATCAGTTATTGATCATTGACCAACTTTTTTTTTGAATTTTGGAGGCTTTAAGGCCTAAACCGTGGGAGCAGCAGGAGAAAAAAATTTTCAAAGAACCTCCTCTGATACCATGAAGAAATACTTAGAGTCTTGTGTATTGGATGAGGAAAACATGAACAAGCAAGAGCTTAAATAAGCTATACAAGGGTAAAAATGTAAAAAAGGTAAGGTAAGGCTAAAAATGTAAATTTGTAATTAACAAAAACAAATGTGTGTGTGTGTGTGTGTGTGAATATATGTATGTATGTATGTATAAATATATATACATATATAGATCCATGTGTATATTATGTGCATTTATATACATGAATATAATGATGCATTGATAATAGTATATACATACATGTACACATATTCAGTAACTTGTATATAAATTAAGTATTGTTTAATTAATTATATAATTTTTACTTATGTTAAATATTGTAATATATTTTTTAATTATTTTTGCTAATTCATAATTGACATGACTAACATAGAATTGACATGACTAACATTGAAAGGAAATGGATGGTGAGATGTTTTGCTTCATTCATGAAGGTGGAGATATGATTAAAAATAATGATGGGTTAGTTGAATATAAGGTTGGTCATATAAAATCTTTTGTTTTTCATCACGTTTCACTCACTTGTTAATCAGATATGTATTTAAATGAGTTAGAAGTTAAATTCATTCGGCATTTATTTCATTGTGAAATTTGATCTTTCTTGTATGTTGTCACTTGAAGATGATTCTTCCGTAGTAAGATATTATGTTTTAATGAAATGTATTATCGCATTTATCTAACCTCAATTGCTGCTGCAAATAAAGAAGTCTTTCAACTAACAATGTATTATGTTATATATTTTCATGAATTTCATAACAAATATATGATGTTATATTCAATAATTCTTTATTATTAAAATTATCTAATTTTCATTTGTATACAGCCCAGTTAGCCTTTATTCTACCCATGGTGAAAGTCATTTCATCTACACATAGGTAATCAATTTCATTTATTTATTATCATGGTTTTTCATCAAGATGTGCTAAAGTATATGGTTCTATGATTGAGGTAACTCGGTATGATAGTGTTGTTATGGGGCCGGGACAAATAATTTCGAGTGCAAGTAAATTTCGTGATACAATTTATTTAATATTTTAGCTAGAAGATTTTATTAAATTTAAGAATAATTACCTAAGACACATCTCTCTAATTGTGATATACAATAGCATTGATTGTTCTTGGAAAATTACTTGTCGAGCAATTGAGAATTCTAAAATTATTCAAGTGCATAGTTTCACTAATATTCATAATCATTCTTTAGATGATTATATTGTTTTTAAGTCTATTATTTAACCTAGTAGATCATCAGTTATCATTGATAATATTATCTAATCTAGTTTGGATTATCTACCAGGACAAATGTGTAAAGATTTTATTCAAAATCATGGATTGAATATTACTTACAATCAAGCATGGCATGTAAAGGAGAAGATGGAGTAATGTGTATTTGAAGTTCCATATAATTATTATAAATTATTACCTTGGATGTGTGAGTGTATTGTTCATACTAACCCAGGAGGTATTTTGAAGTATACTAATTATGAAGATGGGTATTTTGAGTAACTTTTTGTGGTGTATTCATTACCTATTAAAGGTTTTGTTATGGGTTTTGTCCAATTATTTCTATTGACTATCTCATATGAGTGGGCCCTATGTTGGAACTCTTTTCTCTGTAATAATATATGATGCCAATGATTTGATATTTTTTTTATCTTTTGGGGCGATGAGTTCGGAGAATTATGATAATTAATTTTGGTTTTAAGAAAATCTGAAAACAATTATTAATGATAGAGATATTATTGTTATATCTAATAGATATCCAGCTCTTTTGCATGTAGTTCCCATAGTTATTTGGTGTTGAAAATCATGCATATTGTTATCGTCATTTAAAAAAGAATCTCAACAGCTATTTAAAGAAATATAATATTAAAGGGAGGAAGACAAATGAGAATACTGTCAATTGGCTAGATAGTATTGCATATGTAATATTGGATTATAATTATGATATATGTTTCAAATTAGCTTACAAAGTTTAATTAAAATTTAGCCACTTGGGTTAAATCAAATGAACCAGAACATAAGGCCATATCAAAATACCCAAAAAAGGGATAAAATGACATATAATCTTGTTGAATCTTTCAATTCTTGGGTCGTGTAGAACAACATTATTCAATTTATAGTTTTTTAATGGATCATATGACAAATTTAAGTGTGATGTTGGTTAAGCAAAAGGAAGAGTCTATTAGTTGGAAAGGAAATTCTGACCTCAAAATTGAAGATCATATAATGTCTAATAATTCCAAAAGAAAATCATTATAAGTTTCACAATTTATGAATAGTATTTATGGAGTTTTCATTGGGCTAGCTTACATTAATGTTGCTATTATTATTTGGAAATGTATTTGTAGAGGTTGGCAAATGTTTGGTATCCCATGTGAGCATGCATGTTCAGTGTTACTATCAATAGGTCAATATATGATTGATTTTATTGATAATTAGTATAAATTTGTAAAGCAAGAATTAATATATTCAGGGTCATTTTTAGGAATAGAGACACATGAAACGCCATCAGTATGTGAAGATGGTATTGTACGTGATATTTTGTATAGAAATTAATTCTCTTTACTTTCTCCAAAGTCAAAACGTCCACCTAGAAGACCACGAAAAAAACATATTGAATATCAAATGATGAACAAAAGGATAATATATTGATCAAGACACAACAAGGAAAGACACAATAGAAAGACTTGTAAAATATTTATGGTTTGATACATTATATTAGTTTAATTGTTGCCTTTTGATTTGTCTTGTTTAACTCTTTTATTGATATTTTATTTGGTAACATATTTTTGTTGGTCATTATTTCACTTAGCATCATCCATACATGTTTTTGTTGGATAATGTAAAATTAATGATATATATCTATGTAATTTAGGAAGTTAAATATAAGTGTTCCAGCCTTTTCAATATTTTTGTAATTGTATTTTTGAATGTTTGTATAAATCATCATGATTTATATATGTTTAAAGTTTGTATGTTTTATTTTCACTTAATACAATGTAAATGTAATTCATTATTAATAAAATATTCTTTGATTGAAATTGAAGTTGTAAATATCAAAATGAAATACAATAGGTATGTGTAATAAATAATAAAAAAATGTTATAATATTTATGTGATGTAGTTTGTATTTACAAAGATGAATTTTAAAAAATATAATTCATTTACATAATAATATTTGCACTTCATTTAAAAACATGAAATATGTTATATTTATTATAAACAAAAAATATTTTGAATTTAATTATTAATTACAATAAATTTTATGGTGAAGTATTTGTTTGAAAATAATTTCAAAATATAATTATTAATAAAATAATTTCATATATTTATATGGTTATTTTATTTATTTATTTTCATATATATATTTGGTAATATGTTTAAGATAATTAAAGAATTAATAGATTTTTTTTTCAAAACATTAAAGACATATATTTATATGCACTACATAATATTTGAATATTATAGTTTCAAAACAACATATTAATAACAATAAATTATAAATGGAAATATATCTTTACATTAATATTTCTACCCAATTTTTTAAGAAAAAAAAATATTATCTATCTAACATCTTCATTTTCATTTTCAACATATTAATAAAAATAAAATTTCTGATATTTTAATATATACATATATGTGAATTTTAATCATATATTTATTTTCAACATAAATTCTAAAAACAAATTTATTAGAAACTTTAAAATACATTTACACACACCCACACACCCACACACACCCACACACACACACACACACACACACACACTATATATATATATATATATATTTATTTATTTATTTATTTATTTATTTATTTATTTATTTTTAATATAAATGATTTATAATATTTTATTTTAATTACATTTTCAAAATCAAAGAATTTTTAAAAAATTCACATAGACACACACACACAGGCATGCATGCATGCGATCAGCTCCAAGAAGCTTCATCGAGGAGTTCGACGGACCTCATCGTGCTCCATCGAGGAGCTCGTTGGAGCTCATTGAGCTCCACCGAGGAGTTCGATGAAGCACATCGAGCTCCATCAAAGAGCCTTGTCGAGCTCCACCGAGGAGCTCCATCGAGCTCCTTCCAGGAGCTCGATGACCTCTTAGAAGCTTTGCATGAGCTTCTAGTGAGTAAGTGAACTCCATGGAGCTCCACCGAGGAACTCAACGGAGTCATAGGCATTGATGGAGTTACATGGGGAGAGGGGCAAGGGAATAGGGACAAGGGGAGAGGGGCAATGGGAGAGGGGCAAGGGGGAAGGAAAGAGGGGGTAAAGAGAGAGGGGCAAGGGTCGAGGAGTGAGGGGTAATGGGCAAGGGGAGAGGGGCGAGTTACAGGCGAGAGGGAGCAAGGGGAGAGTTACATGCCAGTGGGGGCGAGGGAAGAGGGGCGAGGGAAGAGGGAGGAGTTATAGGCAAGAGGAAGCGAGGGAAGAGGGACGAGTTACAGGCGAGAGGAGGCGAGAGGAGGCGAGAGAAGAGGGGTGAATTACAGTCGAGAGGGGGCAAGTTATACGGGAGGAGCGAGTGGAGCAGGTAGATAATTAATTAACAATTAATCAAGTATTTATGTATTTAATTAAAGATATTTTTGGATTACTTTATTTGAGTGTACCAAAAATCAATTAGTAAAAAGTTTGGTATCCTTTTTTATTGAAATATTAAAAATTCAATTGTTTATTTTCAATTATTTTTTTGAGAGTATACCAAAACATAATTCTCCCTGTAAATCTACTTACACAATGAATAATTGACTACATGTGTTTTTTGAAGATGAAATGTCAGAGTCTCTCTTGAGAGAGAAAATTGCTTCACAATAATTTTTTATTAGAAGCAATATTGCAATGGTTGCATTCTACCACCCTAAATTATCCCAAACTTATTCCAACTCTATATATATATATATATTATTTATTTATTTATTTATATAAACCTGTAGATGATAATAATAAGCATTGTGTGTGAGTATGTGTGTATCTTTATAAACATGTATATATATATATGACATGCTATGCTTATGTATTTTAATATTTATATTTTAAGTGTTTGAATGTTGATGCCTCTTCTAGCTTATAGATTTGTATATTTATAATTTATAAGCAAATAATATGTTATAAATAAATAAAATATGTGTGTGTGTGTGTGTGTGTGTGTGTGTATAATGTCAAAATTTCAATATCAATGATTGAAGATATATGAACTAATAACTAGGCGTTCAACTCACGTGGGTTGAGTCGGCTTTGAAGGTCAAACCAACCCCAACTTGAATTCAAAAAGCTCAACGTGAGATCCAAATAAGCCTAAATTTTAACTCGAGTTTGAAAACCCGAAGTTAACATATTTTGAAATTATGAAACTTGGGTTATGTTTGAGTTGGGTTAGGTTGAGCCAGGTTTTTTAAAAAATGAATATATAGCAAAACAAGTAAGTATTATTTCTTTGCTTAACAACGAATTTATAGGAAGCTATGTTTGACAATGTTAGGATCAAAATCAAAAGTCTTGATCTAGTTGAGATATACAACTATTACAATTGGTAAACATTTCTTAATATTTTCCCTCAAGTTAGAGAATGAATGTCATGAAGTCCCAATTTGCTACGTAAACTCACAAAATGATCTTTTCCTAAGGGCTTTGTAAATACATTAGCCAACTGTGTGTTTGAAGGAACAAACGAATGATCAATCATTCTAGTTTGCATTTTTTCTCGTATTATATGATAGTCTATTTCAATGTGCTACGTACGTTCATGAAAGATAGGATTCGCCACAATATGCAAAGCTACTTGATTATCACAAAATAATGGCATTGGAGTTATTTGAGAGACCTTTAAATCATGTAGTATATAGCGTAACCATGTTAGCTTTAAACATGTGTTAGCCATGGCTCGATACTCAACTTCAGCTGATGATCTAGAGACATTGGCTTGTTTCTTGAACTTCCATGATATGAGAGAATTTCCAAGAAATATACAATATCATGTAACTGATCTTCTTGTGGTATGACAACCTCCCCAATCCGAATCAAAAAAAAGCTTTCAAATTTAAACTATTATTAGAAGGAAGTAATAATCTTTGGCTTGGGGTACCTTTGATGTATTTGAGGATTCGAATGGCAGAGTTCCAATGTGGTATTCTAGGCTCTTGCATGAATTGGCTCAATGTACGAACTGAGTAGACTATGTCAGGCCTTGTCATTGTCAGATAAATTAATCTTCCAACTAATCTTCTATACTTTGTTGGATCATTTAGCAATGCCCCGTTAGTGGAAGTGAGCTTCAAATTTTACTCTATTGGTAAATTATTGGGACGCGTACCTAGAAGTCATGTATCTTATAAAATATTTAACGCATACTTTTTTTGTGACATAAAAATTTCCTTTTTTGAACGAGAGAATTCAATACCCATAAAGTACTTCAAGTCTCCAAGATCTTTGATATAGAAGTATTTAAGAAGGAATTCTTTGAGGAGTTCCATTTCATGTAGATTATTTTTTGTGAGGAGTATGTCATCAACTTATATGAGAATTAGTGTAAAAGAATTGCCCTGAGCCTTCATGAAAAGTGAATAATCAACATTTGATTGATGATAACCAGCCTTTTGAATAGTATCTAAGAATGTGGACAACTAGTTTTTTGATGCTTGTTTAAGTCCATAAAAAGACTTGTTGAGCCGACATACAATGTTGTCCCCCTGTTGGTGAAGACCAGGTGAAGGTTCCATATATACAACTTCATGTAAATCACCATGAAGGAAGGCATTTTGAACATCCAATTGGTTGATGTACCAATGACGTGTAGAAGCAATAGTAAGAAGACATTGACGTGTTATAAGTTTAGCTGTTGGTGAAAATGTTTCATGATAGTCAATGCCTGCAATTTGATTGTATCACTTAGTAATGAGGCGAACCTTTTGGCGCTCAATGGTGCTATCAGATTGGTATTTTATTTTGTAAACCTATTTACAATCGATCGGTTTATGACTAATAGGCAGAGGGTCTAGGCTCCATGTGTTGTTGAGTTGTAATGCTTCTAATTCTATATGCATAGCTTGTTGCCAATGTGGATCAATGATAGCTTAAGAATAAGTTTTGGGCTCGATATGTTTTGTGATGGTAGCTAAAAAGGTAGAATGAGAGGAAGGTAAATGTGAGTAGGAAAGAAAATGTGAGAGTGGATATCGAGTACTTGTCTTAGAATTTGATGTTGAGGTAGATTGATTAGCTTGAGATGACATCAAGAAGTCTCTATGCCATGTTGAAGGTCGCTTGTGTCATGTTGATTAACTTGGAGGGGGAATAGGTTCAGAAGGAATGTCTGACGCGTCTGAAAGTGTTGGTGTAGTTTGCATATGTGTTGGATAGATGGGTTCATGTGTATTTGTTATTTCTGTTTGCTTAGGTTGGTGAGAATGAGTGCTAGAAGGAACTCGTGGTATGATAGACCAAGGTTCTGTTGTTTCAAAAAAATGGGGATTAAAAAATCAGAATTTTTGAGGTGGATGAAAAGGGAAATATGGTTTCATGGAACTTGACATCATGGCTGAAAAAAAATTTCTCAGTCTCCATGTCGTATGGTTTGTATCCTTTTTGCCTAGTCGGATATCTAATGAAGATGTAATTTTTGACACGTGATTCAAATTTATGAATTGAGAGTACAATAGTGGCATAACATAGACAACCAAAAATTTTTAAGTGATTAAGAGAGGGTGGACAATGATATAAAATTTCAAAATATATTTTATTTGAAAGTTATGGAGATGGTAACCGGTTAATGAGATAAACAGCAGTTAAAACACACACTCCCCAATAATGCAAAGGTAAATGGGATTGAAAAAATAGTGCTCGTGCTACAGTGAGAATGTGATGATGCTTCCTTTGGACAACTCTATTTTATTGTGGAGTGTAAACACATGTGTGTTGATATTCAATGTCATGACACCTAAAAAAAAATTTCATAGACAAGAATTCAAAACTATTGTCTACTTTGACTGCTTTGACATAGACATAAAATTAAGTATAAATAAAATCAATGAAAGATTTCAAAATGTTTTGAGTCTCAGATTTGTGTTGCATAAGAAATATCCATGTGCATCATATAAAGTCATCTACGATGATAAGGAAGAATCATTTCCTTGAGTGTGTGGGGACTTTGTGAGGACCCTAGATATCACAATGTAATAAATCAAATGGAGCATGAGTTGATATGAAACTTAGTGGGAAAGGAGGTCTTGTTTGTTTTGCCATGGGACAAACAATACAATTATTGTCATAAGAAATATTGTTTAAAGATAACAATGAAGAAGCTAACTTAGGACGAAATGATGATGGGTGTCCATGACGCATATGCCATATATTGGAAGGGCATGAAACTTGATGACAGATTGATATTTTTTTTGCAATGGAGGCATGTAATAGGGAACACCATGTTGTTTACTCGAGCCAATCATCTTCCCCGTAGCCAAATCCAGTAGGACACAAAAGATGGGAAAAAATGGCACAATAATTTAAAGCAATTGTAATTTTGCTTACAGAAATCAGATTTAAACGAAAACATGGAACACATAGAATATCATTTAAGGTGATATTAGAATTGTGAGATACAATACCAGTTGAAGTGATTAGGGCTATAGATCTAGTTGGTAAATTAATGATGGGTATAGATGATGATTGTGTTTTATAAAAAGAGTTGAATTAGAGGTGATATGATTGGTGGCACCACTATCCAAAATCCAAGGCTTAGTGAATACATAATTAATTAAAGTATCAGAAAAGAGCGATAGACTTGTTGCATTTGCATAAATGTTTAAATTATGGGTTGTGCTTGTTAACGATAGGGCACGAGAAAGTTGTTGAAGTTGCTCTGTGGAGAATCCTTGCAAGATATTAACCAGGTCAGAAGTTTGTCTTGTTTTGTTATGTGTAAATTGAGTAGATTCTATTGAATTAGCAGTAGGGAAGGAATTTCTTCGAAATCCTCGTTGTGATTGACCTTGTCGGTTGTTTGTGATTTTGGGTGTCCATGTGTCATTTTTATATCTACACATATCCTCAGTATGCCCATTTTTATCACAATATTTACAATGAAACATTAGAATACGACAATTTTCAATGGTGTGACCTTCTCTTTTACAATGTTCACAATGTTTGCCTTTTGATTTTGAGTAGTTGTTTGAATTATTCTGAATTGCAGTAGCAATAGAAAAATTTTTAGTTGTTTCTGATGTCACTTGTCGTTGCATTTCTTCTTGAATGTTGAGGGAATAGACCTGACGAACATTAGGTAGTAGAGCTATCATGAGAATGTTCCCACAAACATTATTATAAGTGTCATTAAGGCCCATGAGAAATTGCATCATCTGATCCTCTTCTCTTTGTTCGATGCATGTCTTCATTTGGTTGCAAATAGGAATAGGTCGATATGTATCTAACTCATCCCAACATTTTTTGAGTTTTATGAAATAGGCTAAGATTCTCATCGTGCCTTGTGAGAGAGATGCTAGTAATTTTTGAATTTGATAAATTGATGGTGTATTTTTTTTTGTGAGAATTGATCTTTGAAATCTTCTCATACTTGGCGTGCCATTTTGGCATGAATGACCCCTTTGGCTAGATTAGGTTCCACTAAGCGGGTAAACCATGATAAAATCATGTTGTTGCATTGATTCCAAAAAGCATACTCTATTTGATGTTTTGTTTCGGAAAGTGGTTTAATAGACCCATCAATGAAGCCAATTTTGTTTATGGCTGTAAGGGCATGAATCATGGATTTACTTCATGGTGGGTAATAAGAGTCATTTAGTTTCGTTGGAAAGAGCAAGTGATCAGGTTGATCTAAATGATAGATGAAAATGGACTGGAAGAATCCATAATTGAAGAAGCATTGCTGGAGATTGGTATTATTAATATTGATATTTGTTGTGGGTTATTTCTAACCGAAATTCGACCCAGATCACGCCACCTAGAAACAAACTAGTTTTTTTTTGCACGCACATCCTCGTTTGTGAGCAAAGGCGTGGTAATTTTTCACGACACTTAATCGATATCGGAAGAGTTCCAGATATGTGTTTTCATTGATATCAACGAGCGATCACCTGCAGATGTTGGTGTGAATCATGAACGAGCCTTCAAACCCTCTTCTGTATTTGCTCATTTGGTGTGGACGAGCCAAAAATGTTCAAATCCAAATCTAGTTTCATTGTTCTGCCTGTTTCATTTGTTGAATTAGTGGCAGCCTGCAAAGGTATGGAAGAGAGGCTGTCGATGTTGCTTAGAGATGACGACTCGAAGCCCTCGTAGCCTAAGCTGGTCCAAACTTAATATGAGCAGCTACTGGATCTATCTTGGTTGTTCTTGGGTATCATAGTGCGATAAAGATTGAAGAAATATTAAAAGTCTCCAATCTTTGGAGATGCTAGTTATCCAATAAAATAACTTATCTTTATCATTGTCTTTCTCTAAATATGTAGCAGAAGCAGACCACCATTATTGTAGAACATCTCTGCCTCAACTCTACATCTCTTTGTCACTCCATCCCTTTGATACCATCTTTAAAAAGATGAAAATATAGCAAAAATAAGTATTATTTCTTTGCTTAGCAAAAAATTTATAGGAAGCTAAGTTTGACAATGTTAGGATCAAAATCAAAAGTCTTGATCCAGCTGGGATATACAGCTATTACAATTGGTAAACATTTCTTAATAAGGTTGGATCATTTCTAGCACTACAAAATTTTAATTTTAATAAAAATATTATTTAACTTTGATATTTTATATTTTAACTCACAAATTACAAAATTTAATAAAACAATCACCATTTTATAAACATTGTGAATACAATTAATCATTCAACATAATTCAATTAAACTTCATTACTAAGTATTAAAAATAAAATAAAAAAAGAACAAACTCATTTGAACATTGAAAATAACAAGAAAAAAAATTTAAAAGTTCAAACAAAAAATATTTAACAATATGGTCCAAGTATATAATGCCCATTGCAATTCAAAGTCAAAAACATTAAAGATATAAAAAACTAATTTGTGAAAAATAATTTGTCATTTGCTTCAAACATTTTTTCTACATTATGTGATACTTCAATCCTGAAAAAAAAAAATAATACAAGAGAATTCTAAAAATAAAATAAATAAATAAAACTCAAAAAATCACATTTCATACTTGTATCAGTTCTTTCAGGCAACTCAGTTTCAAATTAACAATTGTATTTTGCTTCTTTTTTGATCCTTCAGCCCTCATACAAAAAAAAGTAAACATATGTGATATGTCAGCGTTAGATATTCATTAAGAAAAAATTTATGAAAGAGTAATAGACAAATTTTAACTATTAAATATATATAAGTTTTTTCAAAAATTCTGAAAATAAACCTTAGAGAGCATGGCAGAACTCTAAATCATCAAATTCATTCTTAATATCTATAGATAGAAAAATATATATATATATATATATTCAATACATTAGATATTTTTTTTATTTAAAAAATCAAAGATAAAAACTGAAAAAATTTGTATGTGTTTCAATTTTTTCATGCAACTCAACTTGATCTTCAATTTTACTTTTAGTTAATGAACTCCTTAACCAATGTCATGTACAAATTAAGTATTCTATAAGTTTTAAAGTTAAACAACTATGGATTTGTTATTCACTAATGCACTAGATTTAATAAGAACTCCAAAGTTAAATGTGTTTGTTCGTGATTACTATTGAAATAATTAACTAGTGTGGAAGTTATGACTATATCATGCACAAAATATTCTTACAATGTCAATGTTATAATATTTTTCAAAATTGATGTTCATGTGACCATTGTAAAAGAATAATTTCAATAAAATTCCTTTCAAGAAAAAAGTGTTAGAAGTGATATATTTTGACCTCAAAATTTGCATGCGATATTATAGAAATTTTCTAAGAAATTATGCAAACTTTCTATCATTAACCAATTTCTTTCACTCATCAATCCATCATGAATAAGCATAAATTTAAATATTTTTTCTCTATTCATTCAAATGATATTTTATGAGTTAGAGTGGGAGTTAGCATTAAATATATTGAGACTTGTTGGATACAATTCTTTTTTCTCCAACATACTTCCTGAAAATTTGCAGGCAGGAAAGAAAACATCTTATGTATGTAACATATTCATGAAGAAGAATAATTATTCTTTAACCTCAGTGATTTTATTTTTTACTATAAGATTCAAGACATGGGTGAAATACCTCAAATAGATAAACTTTCTATCTAATTATAATTCATTTTTTTATTAAACTTTCTTATAAAAATTATGTTTGCCATGTCATTAGAACTTGCATTATATATGGTAACTAGTTTATCAATGTATAATCCTAACAAGCATGGCTCTATGGCTTTAACAATAATTTCAGCATGGCGGAGAGTTGGAACAACACAAAAGTTGATAAACATTTTTTTGTAACTTCCAATCCTTATTAATAAAGTATATTGTGAAACACATATATCCAATATTTTGGATAGAAGACCACAAATCAATGTTTAGAGATACTTGTAAAACCAAGGTCTTAAATATCACATTCAGATTTTGACTCTCATTTAAATATATTTCAATAGAATCTTTGGTTATCATAGCTTGAGATGTTAGTTGAAATTATAATTGCAAAATACCAAAAAACAATTATGCCATATTTTTCCACAAAATTAAATAACAATTCATCAATAATAATCTTCCTAGTAAGTTTTTTATGATAAAGTTCTTGATCAAATATTCAAATACAAATATTTCCTTCACCTTGTGACATTAAAATGAATGATTAAAGTTATTATTTATCATGTTTGTGGTATATATATATTAAAAAAACTTCTCAAGATATCTCCAAAGTATGCTAGTTCCTTGAGAGCTAAAGCATCCAAACATATGATTATAATGATTATATATTGCTTGATATGCTTCACCACCATCATCCTTTTTTTTTTAATTTAGTAAAATGATCTCAAATATTAGAGTTTAATTTATAAGTTTTTTTTAGATTAGGCGTTACTCCAAAAGGTGTAGTGGGGACCGAGAAATAATATTGTGTGTGTGGATGTGTATGGGCTTGTGTGCAAGTGTAAATTAACCTTATTTAACAATCAATCATTATTGTTTTTTTTTTGATTCCTTTGGGTCATAGTTTTTTATTTCGGGTTCCTTATTAAGGGTGAATTGTGTATAAGGGTGCTCCCCCCGAAATATTAAAAAAATAAACTCATTCTTTAATATTCAAAAAAAAAAGGCACCAAACTATAAATAAATAATAATTTAGGGCACTCGATTACATAAATCCTAAACTACTTTCACCCCTCTCCCCTTTCCCTCGTCTTCATCCTTGCCCTCGTCCTTGCCCTCGTCTTTGCCCTTGCCCTTGTCCTTGCCCATGTCCTTCACCTGTCTCCGCTTGCCCCTCACCCCTCTCTACGAACTCCATCGCTCAGATCCTCGAGATCCATAATGGAGCTCACTGGAGCTCGGCAAGCTCCATCGATGGAGCTTGTCGGAGCTCCATGATGGAGCTCACAAGAGCTCAAATAACTCTACCGTGGAGCTCGAGGCGCTCCATGAGCTCCATCGTTGAGCTGGCTAGAGCTACTCGAGCTCTAGAAAGTTACATCGTGGAGCTCGACAGAGCTCCATTAAGGAGCTCGTCCAACTCTAGTGAGCTCCATCATAGATGTTCAGTGAGCTCTAGTGAGCTCCATCATGGAGTTCCAATGAGCTCCATCATCGAACTCCAATGACCTCCATCGTCAAGCTTGAGGCGCTCCAGCAAGGTCAATGATAGAGCTCATGAATAGGGGCGAGGAAAGATGGGTGAGGGTCAAGGGCGAGGGGCAAGGGGCGAGGATGAGGGTGAGAGAAGGGGGAGAGGGTAGTTTAGGATTTATGTATTTGAGTGCCCTAAATTTTAATTTACTTATAGTTTGATTACTTTTTTTTGAAATATTAAAAGATGGGTTTCAATATTTTAAATATTTCAGGGGGAGCACCTCTAAACACAATTCCCCCTTATTAAACTTAGCACACTTCTCAAAATATCTATCTTTTATCTTCCCTTTTTCTTATAGTTTTTTTTTTGGAGGGAATTATGTTTTGGGGTGTTTCCCCAGAAAATTTTAACAATTAAAAACTAAACTTTTGCTATTTGTAAATATGTCGCAAAACTATTAATAAATTAAAAATAAGGACACTCTAATTCAAAGTCCTTAACTATCTTCACCCCTCACTCCTGCCCCTCGTTCCTCACTCTCGCCCATGAAATAGCTCTTCGAGTTCCATCATGGGGCTCGACGTGGAGCTCTAGAGAGCTCATTCGTGGAGCTCGATGGAACTCTATGAAGGAGCTTACTGAAGCTCCGTCAAGCTCCATGAAGGAGCTCACTATTGTTCCTAGAGCTCCATTGTTGAGCTCGACGAAACTCAACAAGCTCCACAAAGGAGCTCGATGAAGCTCCACGAACCTCCACGAAGGAGCTTGATGGACCTCCACGAAGGAGTTCGTCGAGCTCTAGTGAGCTTCTTCGTGGAGATCAACGAAGTTCTACGAGATCCATGAAGGAGCTCATTAGAGCTCCGTCTAGCTCGACATGGAGCTCATCGAGCTCTATGTTGAGCTCTCTGGATCTAACGAAGCTTGAGGAGCTCCTCGATCTCTAGTGAGCTTGATCGTGATGCTCACTAGAAATCAACTAGCTTTTTCATGGAGCTCCGTCGAGCTTTACGAAGGTGCTCACTAGAGCTCCTTGAGCTCCATCGTGTAGCTTGACGAATCTCCTCGAGCTCCACAGAGCTCGTCGAGCTCCGGTGAGCTCACCGGAGCTCGACGATCTCTTTCATGGAGTTCCGTCGAGCTCCACAATGGAGTTCTAGTGACCTCCTTCATGGAGCTGACAGAGCTCGAGCGAGCTCCAGTGAGCTCGATCGTGGAGCTCACTGGAGCCTGACAAGCTCTTTCGTGGAGCTCATGGAGCTCCACTACGAGCTCGACGGAGCTCCACGATTAAGCTCACTGGAGCTCCTTCATGGAGCTCGCTAGAGCTCCTAGATCTCAAGTGAGCTTGACATGGAGTTCAAAATCTTTCGTGGAGCTCGTTGTGCTCCATGTCGAGCTCAACAGAGCTCTAGTGAGAACCTTTGTGGAGCTCCACGAAGGAGTTAAATAGAGCTCCATAGTGGAGCTCCTCAAGCTCCAATAATTATAATTACAATTTCTTACTTATTTAAAATTTCATTCATATCTTTTTTTTTATTTACTTTATCATTCATATCTTTTGTTATTTAATACATATTTGTGCCCCCATATTAATATTACATACATCCATCAATTAAATTTAATTATTGATATATTTATTAAATCAATATCTAATAATTTTCATAAGATATTTCATTTAACTTATTATATATGTCGGAGTAGTATCCATCTACATGGTTTAAAATAATCAAAACTTTTAAGTATCCTCAAATTGGTATCATAAATATAATTTATAAGATTCAAATTCTATATAGGGTGTCAACCAGGTTGGGCGGCCTAGGCATGACCCACAACACAACATGGTTCAACTATTACTAGTCCAAGACCATGTCGTTCTATTGCATGGCTAGTGCCATGCTAGTTAGTGCAAGTCATGCCTCATGCTAGGCTAGGCACAACACATGTGCTAGGCCTAGTTGCTTGGTCCACTAGCCTAGTGACCGAGGATTGGCTACGGTGTTGGGTCATGAGTTTAGTTTTGTTAGGTGACCACCCAATGAGGCAATTTTTTCTAAAATTGGTCATGTACGCCAGATACCATTTACATGGGTAGTCACAATTGAAACAGTTAAAAAAAGGGTTCGTGCTAGCATGAACTAGCCCAAATAGCTTGGCTCGCTCTAGGCTCGCTATGTCTAGGCATGGCCCTACAATTTACGGGCCAATCATGCTATGTTGGGTAGGTAGTCTAGTTCACATGCCATGCTGAGCACGACATGGTAAGCCCTTCCATGTCATGCCGGTATGACACATACCATTTGATACCTCTAAAATTCTATTGATAATTAATATTTATCATATAGTTAATGTAGTTATTCAACTCACCAAGATTATTGATCTATATATAAATCTTACTTCATATGATTAAAAACAACTAACAATAAAAATATGTATATATTAATTATCTTGAGATTATTTATAATAATCATGAAGTACTAATTATTTCATGTGTTAATATAAAATTATCATCCCAAGTTGGTATCATTCAATACATGCAAGTCTACTATCACAAGAAGTTGGAACTTAAATACTCTTCGCAGTCAATATAGCTCTATTAAAATATTGTGTTGCAATCTTACCAATTATGTATCCAACTTAATTTAGACTATGAACAAATAGCTTATATTCAACAAGAACTGATAGTTTGATCTTTTATGTGTAAACCAAACTCTACACATCAAATCATCTACTTGTAGAAAAAAAGAAATGCATTATTTTTGAAAACAAACAAAGCTCATGTGTTTTTAGTATGCATATATATATATATATATATATAACTTTAATAATTACATCAAGGAATAATCTCCAATATTTACATGCAATATAAAGATTTCTCAGATGATTAATCATCCTAGTATTATTCTCACTCGAACTCATTATAAATATAAATAAATAAATAAATATATATATATATATATATATATATATATATATATATATATATATATATATATATAATGAGCACATGAAAACTATTTGTGCACATATGTGAATTTAAATATAGAGAAGTAAAATTTGATCTCATGAGAAATTTCAAAAAATAACTCTAAGAATAATGAATGCAATTGAAAAAAAATCATGATTTATTATATGTTTTAATTAAATTATGAATAAGATTTATATTGTTTGTGATGTCATGAATTAGTCCAATTTAAGATTGAACTTGTTTCTTGAATATCTGTTAAATAGTTGGTATCTATGAGTTCATTAATTTGAATCTCTACATTTATTCTTCCTACTAAGATTAGCTCATTAAATAATTTTTGATCTTTGTGCAATGTGATTGACATGATGATGAAAAAATGACTACCATGATACGTTTTGCACAACCTTTGGTGCTGTTTTTGAGATTTTTTTATGACGTTGTACAAGTTGTGAATCATTAATTAGTTCAAGTCAATCACTTTGTTGGTTGTTAAATTATACAATGTTCCAAATCAATTTACCATATTAAATTTTATGCGATATGTTTGCATGTTTAGCATCAATGAGATAATAAAATCAAGTAGTCTCTTAGGCATTAATAATTATCTTAAGGTGAGGTCTATTCCTGAATAATTTGTTATACACTCAAAAGATCAATGAAATTACCGTATACTAGTTGCCTACATAACGATTACTTTCAGTCGATATGTTATTAGTCTATCAAAGTATATATATTTTTAGTTATTATTCAAGTTTGTTCTCTTTATGTTGTTCAATTTATGCATTCTTCCCCATTATCTCTCTTATATTATATGAATTATTTAACCTCATTTATGAACATTGATCAAGTCTTGTTCATTTCTTAGTATATTTCTCTCGTATTCTATTTTGAGTTATTAGTTTCTTTGAACTACTATTATAGCTAGAGGTTCCTAGTTTTTTGAGAAAATATAGAAGTTAATGCTGATAGGATAGTTAGTTTGGATGGCTCCAACTTTTCTTAGTAAAGAGATAAAATGAAAGATTGATCATATTTGAAAGGGTCTTCCAAAATTTTATGATATCAAACTTTTTAGTATGACTGATAAAGAATGGTCCTTAGTTGATAGATAAGTTTGTGATTTTATCATATAATCAGTAATGATGCGATGTTTTCAATCATCTAAAAGAAGAAAAGAATGTGCATCTTTTATGGATTAAATTGGAGAACCTCTATGATTTGGAAAACTACAATAATGAGATGTATTTAAAGAAGCTTCTAATTACGTTGGGAAATCATAAAGACTTTCCAATGATAGATCACTTGAATATTTTTTAGAACAGCATAAATCAATTGACTTCCATGATAATGCACTTTGATGAGAAAATTCAAGAATTTTGGTCCTTGGGCACCCTTCCTAACTATTGAGATACTTTTAGAATATCTCTCATTAACTCTATTTTGGATGAAGAACTAACATTGAAAAAACTTTAAATTGGTGTCTTGAATGCATAGATAAGTACAAAATGTCAACTTTTCTATAATAGAAGCTATTGTGATAGAGGTATGTGAAGAAGTGCATTCCAAGATCTTGGAATGGTGAAAGTACTAGAAAAAATTCTAGATATAAAGTTTTAGATATGAAATATTATCACTATAAGAAGAAATCATATTTTATAAGGTTATATTATCTTTTGAAAAGGAAACAATAGAATCGAAGAAACTCAAAAGGAATTGGAGACCAATGATGATGATCTTGCATTGAAAAACATGTAAGATTTTTATTTTATTTATGATGACTTTATAAATTTGACTAGTGATGATTCAAGACATACAATAAATAATCCATGTGACTCCCCAATCTAATTTGTTACATCTATCTGGAAATTACGAGGTGGTTTTTTTATAAGTAGGGTGATATTTATTAATGTGAGGACCTTCACTTTTGGTGAATGAATATCTTTTACATCTTTCTATTCAAAATAAAATGAACGACATAAAGCTCATGAGTAAAAATAAATACGCACATATAGAATATAAGTAAATTTGCACAAAGATCTAGAACCACGAGTTGTGTGTGCATGTTACATGGTGGAATTTACAAGGATTCTATCTACATAACTGAATGTGTGATTTTAGCTGATTATGACACAAAAGATTCACATGGATGAAAAAAGTATGATGGAATTGTCTCATCAAAATTATTTTTTTTAGAGTCACAAACTACCTTCAGAAATGTTTCCTTTACGTGGTTAAAAAATAAAATTGATTGGCCCTTTATTTTTTTTATCTACTTTGAGAAAGGAGTATTCTTTTGATTTAGTTTACTCAGACTCGTGTGGTTCATTAAGAAGAAGCCCTTAGGTAATTTTCAATATTTTTTCCTATTCTTTGATAGTTACTCTAGGTAGATGTGACTCTATTGAGTCAATGTAGGTATCATACCATCAAACCTCTTACACAAATATGTTCAAGCCATATAATAAGCCATCTTATCTTGATTAATTAGTTGATATGCTAATATATAAGTAATACTATCATATAAGTAAAATATTAGAGATGAGTATATTGATGTAACTATGTCCCAAATATTCTTGAACATACGAAATATGCTAGTCATAATCTAGTCAATTGATGTCATACATGAATTAGAAAATTATGAATCCATCACCAAACCACTCATCGGACCCAACATGAGGTGGCTTATACAACATGTATGGTAGTCTATAGTAGTCAATTGACCCGAGTCTGGCTAGCATATATGGTTCTTCTTACATATGCAAAAATGTTTGGGGCATAGTTATATCGATATAATCATCTATGACATTCCACTTGTATAAAATTATTATATATCTATTGATGTGCAATCTAACTCATCAAGATGAGGTGACTCATTACATGGCTTGGATATAGTTGTGTAAGAGGATTAATGGTATGATACCTAAATTGATAGGATAGATTTTGTTGATGAGTTTCGGTCATCAGATTTTTGTACTTATATTGTTAGAATTGTGGTAACTTATTTTGTAGACCAAAATTATTAGTGAGATGATACTTCTAGTTTTTTTTGTAGATTTACAAGAGTAATTTAGGCATCTATAGATATATATTAATCTAGTTGAGTTAGGATGGTCACTCAAACAACTATATTCTTCACATAATGGATGTGAGAGAGCTAGTATGGGTGCTTTAAAAGGTAGGAATCCATTAGTGACATGTTCTTTTTGTTAGAGATTGGAAAACTCTCAAGAGATGTATTTGACATTGCAGCCTAAATTATGTAAGACATTTCAAGGTTCAATGGATGTATAACAAGCTACTACATCCATTCAAATTGGATCATATATGTATATACCTATAAGTTTTGTTATGCTTACTAAGAAGAATTTTTCATACTTATTTTCTTGGGTGCTACCAGCTCTGATCAAGATAAGGAGAATCATTATGAGTGTGGATGTGACATTATTTGAAGAAATGTTAGTTTTTTGAGGACTCAATCCAAGATAGTACACATTTGGAAACCATAGTCATAAAGTAAATTTGATGTTTAGTTATTACTCCTCACATAGTGACAACTGACATGTATCATGCATGTGATACAACTAGTACAACCAATTTTAAATAGAGTCATGGTACATCTTTTGGAGATATGTATGCGAGGTATAATGGATTAGTGTTAGTGTTCCATATAGCATGAGAGAGGAGCCTTCACATTAAGGGGAGATAAAGGTTGGGCGACATGATAAATACTAAATGCATATGTCCACAGCCACAGGTAGAAAGGTCTCCTACCACATCACCTCATCAGATTTATAGTGAGTTAGACATTTTGATTGATTTTTGGAGAACCAAATATGTGCCCTACCTAATACCCATTACCTCATAAACTCTCTTACTTTTATTTTAATATTATGTTTTCTAATTTTTTGTCCACTCTTGATATCTACGTGGTTCATGATACTATTTCTAAGATATTTAGTCACTAATATAGTGATAAATTATCTTGGATGAACTAAGTGTGATCATGTTTAATCATACTTAAAATGTTGTTATGAAGCATAAGTGTAAGCTGATAGTGTGATGAATGTGGATGTAAACATCAAAGACTAGACCTAAAGGGAATGTTGAAAGGCATTAAACTAGGTTG
Source organism: Sapria himalayana (assembly GCA_029783825.1). Lineage (NCBI taxonomy): Eukaryota > Viridiplantae > Streptophyta > Magnoliopsida > Malpighiales > Rafflesiaceae > Sapria > Sapria himalayana. The sequence goes on from JAREIK010003557.1 coordinate 31,643, forward strand.
GTAGTTATTCAATATGTCAAATACTAAATTATACAACTAATTTTGGTAATCAATGATGATGTGTTTGCATAGAAAATGACTTTAAATATAGTCATTTCACAAATTTATTTTTTTTGCAAATGATGATGAATAATAATGAAATTGTATAGTTTTTGTGTGAAATATAAGATTCAATAGATTTGTAATGTAAGAGGGAGGAAAAATTCATGAAAAGTCATAACATTCCATATGTTATGACATTGTTACACCCCCATAAGCTTATAAGGTATTTTCGGCATTCATTGTTGGTTAAAGCTCTATACAACTAGTGAAGATAATTTAGTATATCATGATTCTACCATCTCATTGACATAATTATTTTACTGTACAACATATTCTTTTTGCTAATGAAATTATTTTGGAGTTGTTGTCATACTAGTTTGTAATATTTTTTATAGCTATGATTTTAATTTTATGTTGTAGCCACCAGGTACCCCATTGGTACTAAAAGCCACAATATCTTCTAGTGGCATGCCTTTTTCCTTACAGAGCCACAAATACCAAGGAAAAAGTCATATCTTTTCTCTTGCACATTGATTTTTGGCTACAAAGAATTCTAATGAGCATTTACTTGAGTCTTGATAATTTCTAAGACCATGACTTTTTGCTCTTGAGAAATGACTAAAGTCGCAATTATTCTTAATACTATGACTTTGGCATAAAGAGAGAAATTATATGAATTGTGATCATTCCTATTGCCATGACTTAAGATCATGGAGAGAAAATATATGAGTTACGACTTACGATCATTCCCAGAACCATGAATTTGGTTATAAAGTGAAATTGTATGTGATGTGGTAATTCCTAGCACCATGACTTCATATTACATAAAAATAATACACAAGTTATGATCATTCCCAATACCAAAATTCATATTATAGAAATAAAAATACACAAGCCATGAAGATTCCTTGCACCATGACAATCTAATGCAAGAAAGAGAATAAAGCCATAGCTCATTCCTAGTGCTACAAATTATGTTATAGAGAGGCAAAGCCAAAGTCACCACCTTACCCCAGAATCATGAATTCCCACTAAAAAACCAAACTCATTAATTCTATTAAAAAAGCAGAAATCTTAGGAAGAAAAATAGAATGAGGGGAATGAATGAAGAGACTAGAGATTATATATTTGTATACCACTTAAATATATAAATATATAAATATATAAATATATAAATATATAAATATATAAATATATAAATATATAAATATATAAATATATAAATATATAAATATATAAATATATAAATATATAAATATATAAATATATAAATATATAAATATATAAATATATAAATATATAAATATATAAATATATAAATATATAAATATATAAATATAAACATATAAACATAAAGATATAAAAATATATAAATATAAACATAAATATAAACATAAACATAAACATATATGTGTGTTTGTGTGTGTGTGTGTTTATGTTTATATAGATATATATGTTATATATAAACATGTATAAATATATAAGCATAAACATATATATAAATATATTTATGTTTATATATTTATATGTGGTTTTAATAAAAAAAATAAACACATACACACACACACTATATATATATATATATGTGTGTGTGTGTGTGTGTGTGTTTATATTTATATATTTATGTATATATACATATTTTCATATGTATATATGTTTATGTTTAATATGTGTGTGTGTGTGTGTGTGTGTGTTCTATGTATTTGTATATATTTAAAAACAACACATAAATATTAAACATAAACATATATACATATAAAAATATGTATATATACATAAATATATAAATATAAACAAACAAACACACATGCACATAAACATATATACATATATATATATATATATATATGTGTGTGTGTGTTTATATTTTTATATTTATGTATATATACATATTTACATATGTATATATATTTATGTTTAATATTTATGTGTTATTCTTAAATATAAACAAGTACATAGAACACACACACACACACACATGCATACATAGTTTCTTTACTCTTTTGAATTATTTCATGTAGCTGAGTAGTTGAGATAGTTTACAATGTCAAGTAAGTGGGTTTAAATCCCACATATGTCTTTCACTAATGTAGTGCGTTTGAATTATATAACTACTTTTTTTGTTTTTTTTAATGTATGGTTGATGTGTCAGCTTGGAGCAAATTCTAGTTTCCAATTTTCAATACACCAAAATGCAATCATTTTATGTTTTAGTGCATTTTTTAATTTTTTTTTAAGTTTCCTTTTTCAAATATTTTGTATTTGTACACCAAAACACTAATCCTCCTACTTAAGATGCTTTAGGCTGAAATACTTTTCATTTTTATAAAATTTTTCTTATTCTTACTTATTATTTTATTGTAAAATTATGTTTAGGGGTCCCATAACAAAAATATTTATGTTTTGGTCCCATTTTAATTTTTTTTTTAATTTTAGAACCAAAGCATAAAATTTTTTTGTTTTTGGATCCCTAAATTGGAAAACTATATATATTTACATAAAATAAATAAATACGCACACACACATATGCACAAACACAAACACGGACACACCCACACACACACTCACACACTCACGCACTCACACACACATACACACACATATATATATTTGTGTGTATGCGTTTATATTTATATATTTATGTATATATACATATGTACATATTTGTATATGTTTATGTTTATATATTTATGAGTTATTTTTAAAAATATACAAATACATAGAATACACACACAAACATGCACATGCATACATACTTTCTTTACTGATTTGAATTATTTCATGTAGCTGAGTAGTTGAGATTGTTTTACAATGTCAAGTAAGTGGGTTTTAATCCCACATGTCTTTCACTAATGTAGTGTGTTTGAATTATATAACTACTTTTTTTGTTTTTTTAAAGCATGGTTTATGTGTCGGCTAGGAGCAAAATCTAGTTTCCAATTTTCAATACACCAAAACAAAATCATGTTATGTTTTAGTGCATTTTTTAATTTTTTTTTTTAAGGTTCCTTTTTCAAATATTTTGTTTTTGTACACCAAAACACAAAATCCTCCTACTTAAAATGCTTTAGGCTAAAATACTTTTCATTTTCATAAATTTTTTCTTATCTTTACTAATTATTTTATGGGAAAATTATGTTTAAGGGTCCAATAACAAAAATATTTATGTTTTGGTCCCATTTTAATTATTTTTTAAAATAGACCCAAAACATAAAATATTTTTGTTTTTGGATCCCTAAATTGGAAAACTATATATATTTACATAAAATAAATAAATACACACACACACACATATGCACAAACACAAACACGGACACACCCACACACACACACACTCACACTCACACACTCACACACACATATACACACATATATATATTTGTGTGTATGCGTTTATATTTATATATATATGTATATATACATATGTACATATTTGTATATGTTTATGTTTATATATTTATGAGTTATTTTTAAAAATATACAAATACATAGAATACACACACAAACACGCACATGCATACATACTTTCTTTACTCATTTGAATTATTTCATGTAGCTGAGTAGTTGAGATTGTTTTACAATGTCAAGTAAGTGGGTTTTAATCCCACATGTCTTTCACTAATGTAGTGTGTTTGAATTATATAACTACTTTTTTTGTTTTTTTAAAGCATGGTTTATGTGTCGGCTAGGAGCAAAATCTAGTTTCCAATTTTCAATACACCAAAACACAATCATGTTATGTTTTAGTGCATTTTTTAATTTTTTTTTTAAGGTTCCTTTTTCAAATATTTTGTTTTTGTACACCAAAACACAAATCCTCCTTAAAATACTTTAGGCTAAAATACTTTTCATTTTTATAAAACTTTCTTATCTTTACAAAATATTTTATGGGAACATTATGTTTAGGGGTCCCAAAACAAAAATATTTATGTTTTGGTCCCTAAATTGGAAATGAAAATATTTTGATTTTCATAAATTTTAATTATTTTTAAAAAATACCCAAAACATAAAGTATTTTTGTTTTTGTATCCCTAAATTGGAAAACTATATATATTTACATGAAATAAATAAATACACACACACACATACACACAAACACAAACATGGGCACACACACACACACACACACATATAATATAAATATGGGTGTGTGTGTGTGTGTGTGTTACTTAATATATAAACTTATATATTTGAACATGTATACTTGATATAAACACACATACAAATACACACACACACACACACACACACACATATATATATATATATATATAAGTTTATATATATATATATATATGCTATATAGGTTTATATATACATATATAAATATATTGATATATACATTTTTACATTATATATATACAATTGTATATATATATGTACATATATGAGTGATCTCCAAAAATTCTTTATCTTCTACTTTTTTGCTTGGGTGACTTTTATTATTAAATGTATCAAGTAATTGATTTCTGAAGAAAGTCATAACTTTGGTCTTCACCTATTTAGTTTGTGATCGTGATTCTCAAAAATGGATGACTTTGTTCTACATCTTGATATTTCTCTCACATAAAATCATTGTATTGGTAAAGATTATAACTTGGGCCCAATCTCTTTATGATACAAAAGTCACAGCATTATAAAATGATCATGACTTCATCTCATTATTTATTTGTAGTCCATAATGGGCCTCAACACAAAGAAGTGGCTGCAAAGTGGAAATAACTTCTATTATTTATTGCCACAAAACTATGCGTTAGACCTCAATGTTGGAAAATAGTCTTTGTAGAAATAGTCAGGGCTTGAGAAGGTCTTTTATGTATTGGTTGTGACCATAATGTTGAGAACTGACCATGACATAAAAGTAACTCTTATAATCAATTAAGTATCCAAGGCACTATGAGTGGCTTGATACTAGACTTTTCTTCTCTCATATAAAATATTTTCATGATGATATTAGGATATCCTAGTATTGGTACCTAGTTTGAGCATAAAATTCATAACTATACATTCCTTGAGATTAAGAGTTGCAGCAATAGAAAAAGTCATACTCGTAATATCATCTATCATATTTAGTATCCCTAAAGTTATGGTTTTAAATAATTGTCATGACTTTGGCACGAGTTGTTGTGAATATATAATTTTTTATAAATAAAAGTCATGACTTTCCAAAAAAAATCATGACTCTGACTTGAGAATACCGAGTCATATAAAGATAAAGTATGACATGAAATTGACTTCCAACTTGAGCACTAGTGGGGTATTTATTTACTATGATCATTCATTAATATCATAGTGATTTAAATTTTTTGAGCTAAGTATGACTACACCTTCATTAATTTTTCATAGCTATTAAGAATGTATTATTTAGAGGAAAGATTTTGCTAACGAGTTAGTATGGTCATGCCATACAAAAATTTCTCATACCAATTAGATAGATTTTTAACTAAGAATGGATGTGAAAACTATGAAAGACTCACTAATCTACCCATTCTATAAAATACATTCAAAAATTCATTGATTTTATAAATATTCATCAAAACTCTCCAAAATATGAAAAATTAAGAATCAATATATATTAGCTCAATTTCTATATCTATACATCATTATCAACCATTATAATATATAATAATATTTGGTAATTTCAACATTGAACAGAAAGATTTATGTTAATTTTTATGAGTATGATGTTTATATAGTCAAAAATACAAATATATTTATTACCACATTATTTCACATCTTTAAGATATTAGATATTGAAGAATAGAGATGCATACTTGAAGTAATTATCAATGATAGTTGGAATATTATCTAAAAAGAATAGACATGTGAATGACCAATGAATGTAAAGACATGTAGTTTCGGTGGTAAAATAACGAGTGAATAACTATGAGTAAATTATTCTTGGTAGTGTTAGTCTAAATATGATAGCCATTATATATGTCAAGATAGCACTTGAGAATTTCCACACTAATCTATGCTTTATCTAATAGATGGAAATATTATTTTTCAAATACTAAAGAAACATCATCATACATAAGGAAGTGAGTGAACCCTAAAGTCTAATTACCTTTTAAAAATCCCAAGTCTAACTACTCAACTTGGATAGTTGTTAGTTCACTGTTAATTAGTCAAACTACCTACACAATCTTTATGAGATTGATATTTGGACTTAGGTTCATTTTACTACTAGTATGACCCATATACTTATGAAAGTCCATTAGATGAGACATTTGCCTAATGAGCTTTTGAGACTATGTCATAAATTTTTCTTTGAGAGATACGACATAGAGCTAGTTCCAATATTTATATAGAGAGTTGATTGAGAGTTTGGATAAACTTGTGAAAACCTTTCTCACCAAGTTCTTACCACTTCTAATCACCAATCTTGATAAGAGAAGCATCAAACTCTATATGATATATGGAATCATTTTAAATAACATTTAAGTAAGTGCCCACAACATGAATTTGAATTGTGATTCCGTGCTCAAACTTTTTATAATGGGCTAAATTACATGATGAGATATAAAATTGATTCTGCCTCATGTGGTTCCATTATTATTAAATCACTCAAAAAAAACACTTTTTATTTGAAGAGCTAATAATAAATAATTACCAAACTTTAAATGACCAAACATTTGAAAGAAACAAGTCAAAATATTGGTGTTGGATAGATTGATGATAATTAAGGTCAAACTAGATGTATTTTTCAATAGATTTGGAGCCTAAAATGATAAGTGACCAAGTGTGAGAGAAATTTCTACTTTGAAATATTAAGAAATGATTAATTTTGACCCCATTTATCATGAGGAGGAAATAAGGTTTTGCAAAACAATGAGTATGTTTTTTTGACCCAATAATAGTACCTTCATACAACAAAACTTGGGGCAATTCAAGAAATATTTTGGGAAAAACTCAATGGGATACCAAATGCATGGAGCCTCGAACTTTAATTACAACCATATAAAAATAGTATAAAATTCATCACTAGAAGATGACATTCTTTCCTTACTCATGTTGACAAAACATAGAAATAATCTATAGGAGAACCATGCGGAATGGATTAAAAAGAGTTTAGAACATGCCAATGTGGAAATGAAAATAATTGAGAATCAACAAGGATAACTAGAACTATGAATGAAAAAGAAGAGTATGAATGGATTTATCAAACAATACTAAATAAAATTTAAAGAAGTGCTTATTTATCGTACTCAGAAGAGGCAAGAAGTTAGAAAGAAAATTTGCAGAAGTGAAGAACAAAAGGGATCCTGAAATAGAGAAGAAAACTATGACTAACGAAGTCATGACATCCACCACCATGATATTTTTTAATGTCGCAATATTTTTCAAAGCCATTACATCTATAAAGCTCACTTTTCAATTCACTCTCCTAGTTGTGACAGATGAATAAGTGGAGAAGGATGAGGAGATGTAGATTACCAAAAACTATGAATAGATTGATATACCAAAGAATGATTATGCAAATAATAAACTAATTAGCCCACATAACCTTCCTTTTATGTTATGCTTTAGAAATGGTAAGTTAGATGAATAATTGAAAGGTTATTCAATATATTCTAAAAATTAGAAGTCAAAATCCCATTTTATCAAGTCTTATCTTGGATACATGCTTACATGAAGTTCATGAATGAAATTATGAGTGCCAAGAAAAATTTAGAAATGTATGATTTGGTGAAAATGACTAAAAAGTATAGTGTTATCATTCAACATAAGATCTAAAGAAATCTAAAAGATACAGAGAGTTTTACGATTCTATGTTATATTGACGAGCACACTTTTCAGAAATTACTATATGACTTGGGATCAAATATTAATTTGATGTCATTGTCCAAAGTGCAAAGGTTAAACCTTAAAATTACTCTAACCTCTCTGTTTCTTCAAATGGCTAGTTGACTGATCAAAATTTCTGGAGGTATTATTGAAAATGTGTTGATGAAGGTTTAAAAATTTATATTTCTTATAGATTTTTTTGTACTAGATTTGGAGGAAGATCAACATACTTCATTAATCTTGGGATGACTACCTTTAGCTCTCTTTATTAATATTGTAATAGATGTAAAAATAGGGAATACCCTACTTTCCAACATGAAGGAAGAATACCCTACTTCATTTAAGCTCTCTCTTTCTTCTCAATAAGTAACAACCTTATAAAAGGCAATCATAAGAAATGATGCCACAACTTCTCATAAAGACAGGCATAAAAAGTTATGGATTGCATAGGAAAAAATGGAATAAATTTTGTACCCACATGGATGAGGGGAAACACAATGATCATGAAGCAGTTTTACTTTAATATTGAAAGTAAACATATTTTAATTTCAAGGAAATGGTCAAGATATTGATAGATGATAACGTGGGTTGGTAAGTATTATCAAAAAGTGTATTTGGATACTTAGTGAGAGAAGAATTAATAGAAGAAAGTAATGTGTGATTGTATTTTTGATAATATTCTATTTTATAGTTGACTCTTCACCTCTTTACATTAATAAAAATAGGACAATGTATCTCTTATCCTAGTGAGATGTTATAAGATCCATAAGAGAAAGTTTGTTGAGAAATTCATTCTCAATTTCCATGGAGGGTGATTTTCTAGTCAGATAATTCACCTAGATGTGAATTTCCATTGGGTAGATGATAAGGAGACTTAGAAGAAGTCCTCACCGGGCCCAAAAATATGAAGTTGAAAGTAGATACAAGTGAGATCCAATTGAAGGGAAAGCTAATGTCGATGTAAAGTTTCTTTCTGAGATAATTGGAGAAAAGAGAGCATGTGGAAAGAGTATATAAAGAGAAAAAAAGAAAAATACAAATCCAAGGTCGAGCAAAGCAATGTGTTGTGGGTGATGCATGTCAACAAGATGGAATTTTTATTTATGGCAGTCCAAATAAAATTAAAGGATCAGATTTTAAAGATCTTGGAAGAGAGTCTATGAGAAGCTAGACAAAGTTGAAGCTCAAATTTTGGGAAGAAATAGTTGTCACATTATGCTACATGAAGAATCACACTCTCACATCAATAATTAAAGATAAAACACTCTTTGAGGTATTGCATGGGAAGAAATCGAGCATAAGCCACTGTTTCATATGCCAAATACTAAATAATACTAGTTGTTTGGTGATTATAAATGATATGTTTGCATAGAAAAGAATTTTAAATAGAATCATTTCACAAAATTATATTTTTAATGGATAATAATGAATAGTAGTGAAATTAGTTAGTTTTTGAGTGAAATATAAAACTTGGTTGATTTGTTGAATAGGAGAAAAGTAAAAAGTCATGTAAAACTATAATATTTTGTGTTATGACTTTATTGCACTTCTATGAGCTTATATAGTTGTTTTTTCAACCTTTTTTTATCATGAATCTATACAATTATTCATGATAATATATTATTTTGTGTTATGATGTATATAGTTGATTTGTGTTGGTGATTAAATACAAATAATTTTGAATATCATGACTCTACTATGTCGTCGACATAATCATTTCACTATGTAATATATTTATTTTGGATGTAAAACTTTTTTGAAGCTACAACTGCACAAGGTTATACTATTTTAATGACTATAATTTTAATTTTGTATCATAGCAATCAATTATCCAAATAGTGGTAAAAGCCACAACATTCTCCATCATCATTCCATTCTCATTAAAAAGTCGTAAGTACTAAGGCAAAAATCATTGCCATTCTCTAGAACTATGACTTTTGATCATAGAGAGTTCCAATGATCATGACCTTTTGCACTTAAAATGTTACTTAAACCATGGTCAAATTTTAGTACCACAACTTTGGGTTACAGAGAAGAAAAACATGAGTCATGGTTATTTCCATCACCATGACTTTATATTATAAAGGAAAAGTACAAGCACTATTTCCATTCCCAGTCCTATAATTTAGTGTTATAGATATGAACTATATGAGTCATAATCATTCCAAGTGCTATAAATTTCTGTTACAGAGATGCAAAGCCAAAACCATTATCATTCCCCGGTGCCATGATTTCCTACTTTAAAAACATACCCAATCATTCTAGTCTTAAAGTAGAAATTGAGGAAATGATAAAAAAAGGAAGAGGGGGTATGAAAGAGGTGGCAAAAAAGCTAGGGTTTGAATAAAAATTCACTCAACCCTAGTGTAGATCCATGAGAAAAAAAGGTGACCTAAGACAAATGCATAAATCCCAAGAAAAAGCCATGAATTTTAACTCCCATCTATGGAATAATTTGAGGTGCCCGAATGAGAATTGTAAGTTTAAGATTTGATTCCTAGATATTCTAGAGGGAAGAAATTTGAAACCCAAAATATAATGAGGTATATTTTGAATTTTCACATGTGAATTTCCCACCAATGTCAGGCTAAATTGAAACCTATGATTGGTGTATATTATTTCTTGTGATGCATATGTAATATGTAGATTTTATATTTGGATTATGTTCTAATTTGGTTATTGAAGGACATGGTATTTATTAAGAATTAAAATTAGGATTTTACTACTAATAGGATTGTGTGTGTCATTATAGTGAATAATGATATGCAAGCCATGAAGCATACTCATGCATAATGATAGGAATGAAGTAACAACCATTTCAATCGTGATGCATGAGACAAACTTATATATCAAAACTTGACATTGAGATATGTTTAATCATGAGAATATGATACATATGAAGCCAAAAGAATGAATACTTTTTTAAGTCAATAAATTAAACATATTTTAGATGAAAAGGCCCTCAATTAATATGTATTTATAAAATACATACCAATGCATATATGAAATAACTATCAATGAGAGTTAATAGGCTGACTAAAATGTATGGACTCATGAATAACCATCAAGTAGGGATAATTTTTTATTTTGGTGGAAAAGTACCAAGATGAAAACTATGAAATAATCATCAATGGGGAGGCTCCAAAAACTGACAGCCACATTGTATGTCAATAGGGAACTAGGATATTTTTACTATAATATACTTTCATTCTATCACTAAGCATAATAATAATAAGACAATTTAGATAGGTCATTTTTTAGGTATAGTCAAGCTACCATGTCATGGCTAGCACTTTACATGCTTTCTATAATGGGCAATGCTATACTAACACGACACTAAAAATGGGTAGCTCAGCATGGCCCATTAGCTTAACATTTTCCTAGGCCATGCTCAATCATGAAAGGTCTTGACTGGTCATGTCGTGTCATGCCAAACCTAGTCAGGCCTAGCTAGACTTGCTCGGGTTAGGTCAGGGCTAGCATGGATTCATTCCAGGCTAGCTTGGTTTGGCCACCCAGCCCCAAATGGCATGCATGGGCTAGTCATACTAGACTTTGCCATGTCACATCTTTCATGGCATGCAAACTAGAAAATTTAGCTCGACATAGCTCGAGGCATGTCATGGACCGACATAACCATGATCTATTCATGATATCAAACAATGTCATGCTAGGGCTAGGCATGATATTTTTTTGTTATGCTTCATGTCGTGTTGAGGCCACCCAGCCTAGTCAACACCTCTAGTCATCATGCATTATAAAATGGATCAACCTTAAAATCTAAAAGTATTACTAAACCATAGTTTTAATCTTTTGACTAGGGTAGTAGTTGACTCACCGTAATCTTTGTGATAATTGATATTTAGATAAAAAACTACTTTACTTCTTTTAAAACTCATATTTGTGAGACTTGTTAAATAAGAGATCATCACCAAATGAGCTATGGTGATATTATTTAATCCTAAAAATTGAGTATAATAATAAAGTTGCAACTAATTTTTTGTATCACAACTAGAGATTTTTTAGTTTGATTAGTCAACTTTACTTATTATAACTATTCTTAAAAAAGAAAGTTATTTTTTTCAAAATTTTTTTAATTATTTTATTTTATTTTTTTTTAAATGATAGTTATATTTTTAATAATTCAGATAACAATATCTTATTTTTATACTTTGATTTGTGTTATTTATCTTGCATTACTTGTTTTTATGTTTTGGTTTAGTATTTTTTTTTTCTTGTAATCATCACATTTATGACCAAAAATTGTGGAACTGAGCTAACACCACTGGACCGAAGGGTTAAGAGGAACTAGAAGAAAAAATTTAAGCTTTGAACTGAGAAAGAACATATTGAAGGAATGGTAAGTAACATAGAAGTCCAAAGAGAATATGAGCAAACTATCCAACAATCCAATCATAAACACAACTTGGAAGATTATTGGTGTCCTACAATGATGAATATATACTCTGAGATTTGTATGCAACATGTTGAAGTCAATTATTTTGAGTTAAAGTTGAGTCTAATAGTGATCATTTAATAATATTAGTATAGTGAGTAGATATCATAGGATCTGAATGAGTATATAGTAATATTTCTAGGGTTATATTATATAGTTAAAATGAATTAAGTTAGTTCATATGTCATTGTATTATGTATATTGCTTTTTCTTAGAGAGACAAGACATAAAATTGGGTTTAATACTTATCTTGAGGATTATTTGAGAATTAGGATGAACTAGTGGAAACTTTTCTCACAAAGTCTTTTCCATCTCAAATCACCTTACAATTATGAAGTGAGAAACAATTTCATCAGAAACTATTGGAGACTTTGTATGATGCTTAAAACTATTTCTAGGAGTTATTGAGGAGATTTCCTAAACTTGTGTTTGAGTTCTAGTTCAAAACTCAAATATTCTACAATGGGCTAAATCACATAATGATGTTCATCATTAATGTGATCTCGAGTGGGTTGATTATGAACAAGTTATCCAATAAAGTACTTTATTTATTTGAGAAGTTAGAAAAGAATAAATACAAAATTCTAAATGATCATATCTTTGGGCGAAAATAAGTTGGAGTATTATAATTGAATAGATTTACTATGATAGAAAGAAAATGGAAGCATTTTTTAAAAAATTGGATGCTTAAGAGGAGAAGTGAAAAGGAATGAGAGAAATTACTATTTTGCATCTATATAAAATGATAAAATTTCACATTGTTTATCAATTAGAGAAGACAAATAGTTTGTAAAATAAAGGATATATGTTATAACTCAATACTAATATTCTAGCACATTATTATCCAAATATGAGAAATTATGAAAATTTTTAATAAGAAGACTATGGAAATCGAAAATAGATTCCAAAAAAGGTCGCGAAGAATTTTCCAAATATTTCCATGGAACATAGTATTCATGTAGGATCAATATTGTATTACCAATATTCAAAGGTTGAAAAAAAGCTTTTCATCAATTATAAATTGATAGAATTATTAACTAAAATAAAAAGAAAGAAATAATCTTTAATAGGATCATATATAGAGACTTGAGATGAAGCAAAACACATGAATTTAACAATAAAAAGTATAGAAAATGAGATTGAACATTAGTACTATTGGTGATATAAAAGAGCATCAATGAACTTTCGAGTGATATGAAAGAGTAATGGAGGTGTGAGTAGTGATTACCCGCATCACCAGAAAGATGAATATGATGGACAATAATGTTAAAGTGATCTTCTAAATCTTCTTTTTATAATGTTTTAGAAAGGAATAATTATATTAACATTTCAAGAAGTTTCTCTATATTTTTTTGAAGTTGGAAGTAAATACTCCATTTTTCAAAGTATTATCTCAAATATTAAACTACATAAAATTCATAAAGGATATCATAAATAATTAGAAAAAGTTACAGACACAAAGTACGATAAATATGATGGAGAAATATAGTGCAATTATTTAATATAAAACTCTTGAATAATTTGAAGGATTTAAGAAATTTAATGAAATAATATATAATTTGGGAGCACACATTCTGGAAGGTGCAAAGTGATTTTGGATCAAGTCTCAACTTATGACATTTGTTAGTAGCACAAAGATTGAACCTAGACAAGATCACTCCAACTTATTTCTCACTGCATATGGTTGATCAAAAAACCCAAGCATCCAATGGGTATATTATTGAAGATATTTTAGTAAGGCTGATGTTTTTATTTTTTATGTGGATTTTGTGGTGTTTAATATGAAAAAAAAAAACTCCATTGAGTTTGGGATAAGCATTTTAGCCACTAGACAAGCATTCATTGATATCAATAGAAGAGAGTTCATGCTTCACATAGGAAAATATCAAAAACATTCAACATTTATAAAGGTTTGTAGAGCCTAGATGATGATGAGAAAGATTGTTTAAAGATAGATAACTTACTCTACATAGCAAAACAACAAAACATGAACTTTAGGTTAAAAAATTTTGTAGAAGACTACTAACCTAAAAAGGATGAGAAAGATAATATAGAAGAAAAAATATGAAGTTATGAAAGTGAAACTGAAATCTAGCAGAATGATTTATATAGAGTTGTATTTTTCAATGTCTTAACTTCTAAGGCTCCAAAAAAGAATACTCTAAAAAGGTAGAAAAAAAGAAAGCAGAAAGCTTAAAGTCTCTTCAAAACTGCATGGAGAAAATGATGAGGATTGGAAAAATTTACAAGTAGCTAAAATAGAGGCATAATCTCAAATAGGTGATGAAATGATTGAGAAATACATGACTTTAACAAAAATTCTGAAGGTTCCAAAGGAAGGAGAAAAAAAAATAAAGATAGTCACAAAAGTCTCAACTTTGACTAGCACCATGATTTTGGAGATATAGAAACTAACAAGAAAAGTCATCACAAACCACAATGCCATGACTTTGGAATTCTAGAATAAAAAAGCTCAAACTATAGCCCAAAAAAAAACTATGAGTACCCATAAATTCATGACATCTAGAAAGGATGAAATCAAAGAAGGAAGCCATGAAAGCTAAAGTATAGAATATAATTCAATGCTATAAGTATGTTTGGGAAGAAAAAAGGAAATGAGAGATAATATAACAAAGCTAGCCTATATGGTTGAGATCATTGATTGAGGTATCATCTTGTTGATGATCTAGTTAATGTATGCTAAACACAGTCCTATTTGAAAGACAACCTCAGAATTTTTTTTTCTATATGGTATGATCAAATAAAAGATAATATATTCACTCACACAAATTATTGTGCATAACTTTCCACATAAATAATTAGTCCCACTATCTAAATACACTAAGACTTTCAAACCTATTCAGAGTAAATATTTAGGTATGATGGATGAAATATATATATATTTTAGAGGGGGATTAATAACTTGGGGATGATCAATAACTTTAATCTGTAAGTTTGTTCATTATACCAAATATTGAATAATAATAGTTATTTTAGTGATTATAGATGATATGTTTACATATAAAAGAGCTTTAAATAGAATCAGGGAGTGAAAAACCATGTAACATTGCAGTATTCCTTATGTTATCACTTTGTTAGACCTCCATAAGAGTATAAGGTATTTTTGGTAACTATTGTTGGCCAAAGCTCTACACAAATAGTCATGGTAATCTTCATATGTCATGACACATTCACCTCATTAACACAATCATTTGACTATGCAACATATTATTTTTGGCTGGGAAACTTTTTTGGAGTCATATTAATACTAGCTCATAATACTTGTATAGTTGTAATATTATTTTTATATTATAGTAACTAAATACCCCACTAGTGTTAAAAGTTATGGTACCCTCTATCATGACTTTGTCATTACATAGTATCCATAAGTACTACGACAAAAACTATGATGTTTTTCTAGCACCATGACTTTTGATTATAGAAAATTTTAAAGAGCAGTTTTTCAAACCACAAACTTTTCTAGGGCCACATTTTTTTTCTTGACAAAGTTGAGGTCATTCTCAATGCCACAACTTTGGGTTATAAAGATGAATGTATAAGTCATGGTCATTCTCAATGCCACAGTTTAGTGTTAAAGAAAAAAAATACTTGAGCCACAACCATTTAAAATGCCATGATTTCATGTTGTAGAGACAAAATACACAAACAATGATTATTCTTAGTGCCAAAACAATTTAATACAAGAAAGAGACTAAAGTCACAACTCATTCTTAATACTACAATTTTGTGTTATAGAGATACAAACCAAAACTACATCCATTCTCAAGCATCATGACTTTCTACTTAAAAATCATACTCAGTCATTCGAGTATACAAAATTGAGGAAAGAAAAAAGAAAGAGAGGACATAAAAGATGAGGTAGAAAAGCTACGGTTTAGAGCAAAACTTCATTCAACTCTTGGATAGATCAATGATTAAAGAGGTAATGCAATGCACAGCATAAACATTAGAGGGACATGAATTTTAATTTTTATCCAGGATCAAATTTGAGGTCCATGAATGAAAATTGTGGTTTTAACATTTGATTCCAAAATACTCTTTAAAATTGTCATTGGGAATCCAAATTTCCATTAGATGTGTTACAAATTTTCTCGTATGAATTCCTTAATAATGTGAAATTAAATTGAGGTCTAGGATTGATATATTTTATTTCATGTGATGGATATGTAATTTATGAAGTTTATGTTTGGATTATGTTGTGGCTTTATTTTTGATTGATTTAGTATTTATTTAGAATTGAAATTATAATTTTATTATTGGTAAGTTTATGCGTGTCATCATGGTGGTTGACAATAGGTAAGCCATGAAGCACACTTATGCATAATAATAAAGAAGTGACAGCTTCTCCAATTATGATTGATGATGATAGGTAAGTCATAGTGTACACTTATATATAATAGTGAGAAGGAAGTGATATCCCTTCCAATCAATATGTGTGAAATAAACTTATATATCAAAACCCAATTTTGAGATATGTTTATGCAAGAGAGTATGATACTTGTGAAGCCAAAAATACAAATATTTGTATAAGTCAATCAATTGTGCATATCTTAGACAAATTGACCCTCAATTGATGTGAGAGTTTTATAAAATATTATCCTATGAGTTTCACTTTTATTGTGTGAGTTACATGTCATAGTGGTAGATAATGATAGGTAAGTTATGATATATGTATGAGTGAAGATGAATCGTAAGTTGGTAAAAATCATATGAGTTACTTCTTATCATATGATTCTTACAAGTTATATATAAGAGAAAATATATGTTTTTTTAAAAAAATAATAACATTCACTATCAAAATCAGTACAATCTAATTCAATTTCATGCTCGCTTTTGAATACAACAAAAAATTCCATTTTGATCTTTCTAAAAATAAATTCGGAACCTTGAGCATTATCTTCATGCCATATCCTATTTATTTCTCTCCATATATGATAAATTATTGCAATCAATAAAGCTTTTTAGATCAAGTTCATCGTTGTATTGCTTGAGTAAAACTTCTACATGGCTTTAAAGGTAGCAGGAATAGAATTCATGGTCTCTGTCATGTCTGTCCAGCTCTTCAATTTGTTCGAAATGCTCTTCGTAAATGGGCATTGAAAGAATAGGTGCTCCATTGATTCCATTAAATAATAGAATTCACGATTGAATTTTTTTGGGACTGAAAATAACTGGTCTTTGGTACATAATCTTCCGCTCTTGACAATCCATAGAAAAGTGGATTGCTTGGGGATACGTTTAGATACCAAGATTGATCCCGTCCAAGCATCATTCTTTTGTCCTTTGTTATCCATTAAAAAAATTTGTAAGCATTAGAATAAAAGTTTTCTGGTACACCCCAAGAATTGAGATTTATGTATGCTTGTTTAATATTGCTAACTTTTTCTATTATGATATCCCTAACTACGATTAGGTACTTCAAAAAAAGAAGAATCATCCTTAGACTTCTGATACTTCCAAATGCTTTGAAAATTGAGATCAAAATGGTGAATTCATTTATTCCATAATGAATCTTCTTTCCTATTTATCCTCCATAGTGTTTTGACAAAAAAAGGATTTATTCTAGATAGAGATATTGAGAATAGCAAGTCCACCTACATTAATAGGAGTGCATACCTTCTCCCATGAGACTTTTGGTATGTATCTAACTTTTTTTGCCCCCCCCACCCCATAAAAATCTTCTGCATGCAAAATTAGGTTTATGTCTATGGAGGGAAGAAGGAACACTGAAAACTAGTATCATTCTATTCCTTGGATTACAGTATGAAGTAATTCTAGCCTTTCAATAATTGAAAGTAGCTTGCCTACCCATTGGTGTATTGCAGAGATTATTCTGACTAATAATGTAGATAATTGAGTAGTTATTAATCTACTCAATGATAGAGAAACACCCAAAAAAAATGAAGGAAAGTGTTTCTTTTGAAAATCTAGAATTCAAAAAATTTTCATCCTTCCTCTTACATGTTACTCCTCCAAAGACAATATTCGATGTGGAGGAGTTCATGCATAAGCTAGAGGTTGCTCCAAAGTCTCTTAAAGTATTGAATATGATATTAATCGAGGGAGCATCTCATTTAGAGAAGATTATCAAGTCATCCACATACATAAGATATGTTTTGTTTAGACTTGAGTAATCAGGATGAAAGAAAAACATTATGAGTGGGATGTCTTGGACAACAATCTAGATAAGTATTCCATGCATATTGCAGATAGATTGAGAGATAGAGGATCTCCTTGGGAAATAGAGTAAGATGTTGTTGAGATTCATGCAAAGATAATTTTAATAAAAGTCTTTGGAAAATTGAGAGACATGAGGCTTTCTTCTAGAAAGGACAAGTCCACCGTGTCAAACGCCTTCTAAAGATCAATTTTTAGAAAATTGATAGGAGAGATCCTTCTCCTAGCATAACTTCTGATTAGACGTTGTGCAAGGAGGAATTGTCAGCAATTAGACTACGTTTTACATAAGCTGCTTGAGTCGGATTGATGATTTCTCCTAATACCAGCTTTAGTTTGGATGCTATGAGTTTTGAAATTAACTTGAGAGTCTTTCATAAAGATGTAAAAGAAACAGAGCATTACAATATTATATAGGTCTGTAATCTTTAGCAGATGATGCATGAAATGATTTTGGGATCAATACAATATATGCGTGATTAATCTGTTTTAGCATTCTTCTAGAATGGAAGAAGCTTTTAACAATATTGACAACATCATTTCCAATGGTGCTCCATGAAGATTTAAAGAACTCTACAATAATGATCCACTTATATTTGATGCTCCTATAGTTTCCTAGATAATCCAAAGAAATTTTAGACTTGAAATACTAGATTGTGCGTATAAAAAAAAAAGCTAAGAGGTGCTATGTTAGCAACCTAGATATTATGAAATGCTTTTGATCATATAAATGTATAGGGAGAGTTTAAATATTATTAATTTGAATGGAATATGACTGGAACATGAATAAAATACAAGAGGAATTAATAGGTGACAAGTGAACAGGAATCAAATCTCATGAAAGGAATAAATGATGTGTTTGTGAAATGTTATTTTTATAATTCTGAGTTGTTGCAAGGGAAAGGTGTCTTAGAACTTAGGGGTTCCATGCACACAAATGGAGAATGCAATTAAGGAGAAGATTAGCTTAGGTGGAAGTTTCTGCAAATTACTGACCCACGAATGATCACCACACATCCACTACATGACCTATGCACGATAACTATAATCTAGGAGAAAGCGAAAGAAGTTACATTTAGAAAACCCAAGAAAAAACATTGCTGCTCACACAAGTTATTCAAAAAACTTAAAGCTTAAAGTTTATGAAAATTGTTATAGTAGGATCAAGGAAACCTAAAAGGAAGTTCATGCAATTCCTTCTTCCCTCGAGGCTTATATTTTTTTTTTCTTTTATTTCTTTTTTTTTATCTTTATCATTTTTTCCATTTTCTCTCTCCTCCATTTATTTCAAAAAACTTCCCTATTTTTTTTATTAATATTCGATGCATCTGCTCATAATTTATATGAGCATCCCAACGGCCAAAAAAACTAACACATATTAAATAAAAAAATACCCACAAATAATTAATTAAATTTAAACACTCTGAAAATAAAAGAAAATTTAAATTAAATTTAACTAAATTTATTTTTTAATTAAATTGAGTTTTTCAAAGTCGATTTAATAGATTTGGTATGTCTAACCCAATGAGAGCTCACATTATGTTCCCTTTTGCAAGTCATTTTTTTTAATATATCTAAGTGTGATACTATTAACTAATTGTGGAACAAGAACTTGGGTTACAGTTATCATCTATGAGAGACTCATTATCAAACTCATATTCTAAATATTTATCTTTCTCGAGATGATACCATTAGCATTATAATTGGATAAATATTTTATATTTAGATGTATGAATGCATATATTCATTTTTATGTTCGCATGTATGCATATATGTAAAAAAATGTATAAATATATGGGGAATAATATAAAGATATATAGGACAAATGCATATTAAGAACAATTAAGTTGATATCTAAATTTTATTAGTGTTGAATTTCTTCTCGATAGAAAAATAAATATTGAAATTATAAGAATTATAAATTCATAGTGAAAATAACTACAATTTAAACATTAATAATATCCCCTTAATATAAACATTGACATTCAAAATGTAGGAATTAGAAAGTTATTAGCAACATTTTATTTAATAATGATTTCATTGTTCTAACTAATAAATAGTGAAATAATCATAAAATATAATTCATCCCAATCTTTGATGCTCATGTTTTTAGGTTTTAGATTCTTAATCATAAGGTGATGTAGTTGCATAACTGTGAGATAATTTGACTTTCAATTTTTTTAAAATTGAATAATTAATTGGATTTAACTTAATTATCAATGAATCTACCTCCAATATACCTAGAATCAAATTCAACAAAGAAAATAGAAATAAATATTTCTACTGCCCTCTAATGTCACTGTATTGGTATTAGAATATTTGATATCACTTTTTTAATGTTCAAAAACTATAATATCAAATTTATAATATCAAAAATATTGATTCTAATTAATGAGGAACTAAGAGCATCTCCGAGAGGCTCGCCATCTCCTTCTGTTTAGTTATTTTAAAGAGTTTAAGTGCAAAAATCAACTCCAACATGCTTGGCATCCGACTATCAATTTCACATATCCGCCCTTTTGCTCGTCCAATGTAGCGTTCGATAAATCCTTGCCAGGCTCAACTACCTTCGCGTGAAAACACGATTTTACATGACCAAGCACTATCTATGAAGTGCTTTGTCTATTGGGTTTGCTCTCGCTGGAGGACGTCGATGCTGCAAGATGACCACCAAAGTCATTCTTCTTCAAACACTACCGCCCATCATCATTTCTTTCACTTCTCTCTTAATGCATCATTTCATGTTTTGAATTGTCGGTTTCAGAAACCATGTTCTCCTTGAAGAACTACCATATGCATCTTTGATCGAAAATTTTGTATCAGAATATCGTAGAATTGAATTCCTTGATATACATAATGCTCGAGGCTTAAACTGTTTCTTTCAGTACATCAAATTATTGTTTCATGGTGACAAAACCATGCAATCGATGATAACATAAAATACTTATAGTTCATTCGAAAATGTGAATGAGATTATGAACTCACCTGGATTGCTCATTTGATGTTGATGAGGAGGAAGACAGATAAATGGCAGCCTAACTAGAAGTGTCAAATGGGCCGGGCTGGGCCGGTTTGATATGGAATGGGAATGACCCGTGCCCGTGCCCATGCCGGGCCTGCCCTTGACACCTCTAAGCCCAACTGGGGGGGAAAGTTGATTTTTGAATCAAGAATGTTGACGATGGTGGATTCAATTTTGGGTAATTCCACAGTCTTTCTTGAACGGAGGCGGCCTTTGTACGAGTGTCTCTCACAATACTTTTGGTCAAGCGCCGCATCTCTAGAACACCTCCATTTTTTCCCAACCATTCTCTTACACCGAAATGGCTCCCTATATGTAAATAGAATTCTAGAATGATGTCATTTGAGCATTTCCAAGAAAAGATACAAAAATTAGCACGACTTATTATAACAACCAAATTCATACCATTGGAGTGTAAGGGAGTGGCATTTGAAGAAGTGGAAATAATGAGTTGAAGAAGATCAACAGGGATACTAGAACTGATGCTCTCATATACTTGTATACCAGTGTCTGTCTAGCCAACTCCAACAATTATAGCATTGTTGGAGATGCTATAATAGATTTTATTTGAAAGCATTGAGATCATTTCATATATATTATTTTAGATTTTATTTTTAAAAGTTAGTTAAAATTAGTTGAATTGAATAGCTATATTATATAGCATTATTGGAATTACCTTAATAAAGTTAATAGCTAAAATAAATAATATAATATTCTATTATATTTTGAGTAGCTATTTTAGATAGTATCACTGGAGATGCTCTACAGGTTCTTAAACTACTTTTTGTTGATTGCAATTTTAGTTGAGCACCACATAATTAATAATACAATGAATGATAATTAAAATTTTTTATTTTTTAAAGATCTTCCGATTTTAAAATAAATTAATTTTTGTCATAATTTTATTTTGTATTAAATATTTTATTATATTTTAAATTTTTGAAAACTTACAATTTTTTTAGAAAATTCTACCCATAATTTTTACATATATTTTTCAGCAAAAGAAGTTGTTTAAATGATTTAACATATATATTTCCATAGAAAATTTATGATATAAACTCATAATAGAAACAAACTATAAATCGATCTAATAATACAATGAAAAATTGAAATGTTTAAACACAAATTATAACTACAAAATTCAAGTTAACAAACTCTAAGATTTATTCATGCTAACAAATTATATCATAATTTCATACATCATAAGTTATGTTCATGAACCAATAATCCAATATTCGCAACTTTAAAAATATACAATCATAGAAAACTAAAATCAAGAACACGAACATAATCCCGATATTTTTGGGTAGACATTTCCATAAACTATTTGCATTATTCTTTCTGTGAGGTTTTTCATGGAAACTCCAAATTTGGGAAGTAATACCTTGCAATAGAAAGATGAAGTATTACTAGTCTAAAGTTATGGAAAAACTCTAGACTAGTTTATGTAATACACACTAATTTAGATAGAATAGAGGACATGGTATTTTGTCCAAACTTAGTTCTATTCAGAAATAGAAACATTCAATTAAAAAAAAAAATTGAAAATTTCTAGTATGAATCTTGGTCTACATTGCACTAGCTGCAAATTGAATCGATGTTTTAACATATAAAGCTAGAGTTATGAAAAAAACATAACATGCACTAATATTATAAGTAAAAAAATAAATAAATAAACAAACTAAAAACTAAGTACACTAGCCTACCCAACTTGGTAGACAATAGAAAATTGAACTTATAGTGGTAGTTCTCATACAATATCTATTAAAAACATAATATCAACCATCTATTGAATACGAATATGTTTTTATTACGAGGAAAGATAATTATTTAATATATCTCTTGTTATTAAAACTACAATTATACTTTCATTTCCCATTAAGGATTTGGCAAAAAGTTCAATGTTCAAATAATAAATAGTACCATGCCTCTTAAAATCAATACTCAATATTAACTATATTAATTTGTCTCTTAGTAGCCATTTCTTTTAACATTTCAAATGATGATAATTTTTAACTAATAGTGGGATAAGGACTTGGGTTAGATACATCATGTATGAGTGACTCATTAACAATCCCATCCAACGTTTTATATATGCTAAGATGATCTCATTAGCATTATTATTAGATAAATATATTGTATTTGCTTCTACGAATGCTTATATTCATTTATATATTTACATGTATGCATATATGTAATAATATTTGTATGAATGTATGTGAAAAAATATAGAAATATATAGTACACACACATCCTAGGAAAATTAGAAGCAAAGCTCAGTTTTAATAAAGTTCAATTTCTTCTTGATAAAAACATTAAATTTAAAACTATATGAATTACAAATTCATAGTGAAAGTACTCAATTATAACATTTTGAATTTCTTCGTGATAGAAACAATGACCTTCAAAGTATAGGAATTTAAAATATATTAGTGAAAACATTATTCAAACATGATTCCATCTTCCAACTATCACAATTGTGCTACTTGTGAACTTTTTAGTTAAGTAGTAGACAATTAAAGATATATAAATAGATATTTTCTAATTGTCAAAACCTTTTTTTGTAATATTTTTTGTCCCCCTTCTCCCATTGCTTATCCCATATTATTCCCGAGCCTCCTTATATGGGCCATGGGATCCTGAGATTGAAATAGGTAAGGGCCCCATCCTAGAAGTATGAGTTGAGTTATTAATAAAGATACCCGAGGAAAGATATCCGGCATCCCTTGGGATCAAATTCGTGTCCCCAGGGTTTAGAGATTTTGCTCCTTTACCAATCAAATTACCATACTATTGGTTTTCAATATAAAAATTTACTATTAAACTTTTTATGAATTATTAAGAATAAAAAATGTGCTTACAATATTCTAAGTTTCATTATTTTTTTTTTATGTATATAGAAAGTTTTTGGAGGAACATAGATGGGTGTTGAAGTAGACCAATACTGCCCAAAAAATCAAGAATAGTTTTGAAGCAAATTATTAGTCCAATACTTAGGTTAATTGGTATTTTTAACCTTTTTAAAATCTTTTTATTTTATGATAGAAAATTTACCCAAAAGTACAATGATTTTAAAGATATTTTAGGGCTTTCTAAATTATATATCAAAACTACATAAATATGTATATTTCAAACTATCTGAAAAATATATATTTATGCTTATATGATTATGCTCGAATATATATAAATAATAAATCACTATAATTTCATATAATCATAATAAATATTTTGCTCCCAAAATTGATATAATATTTACATAATTAAAACATAATTATAAAATATCACAAAGTTCAAATGGCACAAATCAAGTGAAATATAAAATAATTGAAAATACATTTAGAATCGAGTTTAAAATTTTGGATCCAAAATTCATAAAGAATTTTGGACATCACCATCATAGCAGAGTATATCAGGAGTATGATATGAACAGAATATGAGTACAACATACAACCACATAAATAATCTTCTCTTAAACATCATACGAATTATGCACAAACATCAGATTTACCTCTTAAAAACATAACATAAACTTCACATGCATTCAACAACCCTCGTAAACATGGGAATAAAAGGGTAAACTACACATCTAAAATATTAATAGAGGTGGCAAGTGGGATGGGTGACCTGGGTATGATACAAGGCGTGCCCGACTGAGCCATGACTAGGTTGGCATGGCAAGGTCCAGAACCAAGCCTGGACTTGGGACGTGCTGGCTAGGGGGCATGGCTCATGCCGTGCCAAGCCAGGGGGTGCCATGCCTCATGCCAGGCCGAGCATGACCGTGGTGCATGTCCTATTGTCATGGTCCACCAGCACGGTTACCATGACTCGGGACCATGAATCAAGAAGTGAGTGCAATCCACTTGGCCCATGTCTTCTCTACTAATCTATTTTAAAAAAACTATAATTTTTTTTTTAAATCCACCTAGCTTGGCACACGTGGTGAGTTTTTTTAATGAGCTCGCCACATAGTGATGGACAGTGGAGCTGAACAGTGTTGGTGCCTGGTGCCGCTGGGAATTATTGGCTGCCCAAAAAAAATGGTACGATCTGACATGATGACACAACTGAAAAATGACTTGGCATGAAAGGCATGAGGCTACTTGAACTCATGCCAGTTGGGCTAAGCCAGGCTAGGCATAAACCTAGTCATGTCGTGCCTAGCACGACATGACTTCTCAACAGAGACTTGCCGGCATTGAATGACCCGTTTGACACCTCTAAATAAAATTGAGACTTAGAAATCATTATGAGAAGAATTTAAACAAGAAAATAGGACTTGTTGCCATTTTGTACACGCGTGTAAAATGAGATGTTCCTATTTTCTCACACAAGCATACATTGTTTTACTCAAAAATGTGAAGAATTTTAATTTACGTACAATTGTACATTTGTTTACTTGCACACCCAATCACACAAAATGGGATGAATTCTCATTTTGCATGTGCATTTGTTTCAAAAACACAAAATAGGAAAATCTCATTTTCAGAAAAGTCATTAAGCATGCCTTTTATGCATGGTGTGTGTTGCAATTCCATTTATTTCATAAGATTTTATAAAAAATATGAACAATTATTTTAGTTTTTTTTTTTTTTGTGCACACTCTTTAGATGAGAGCATCCACTTGCATTTAAATAAAATTAAAACAAAAAAATACAAATTAAATAAACCTAAAAAAACTACACGACACAAACATAAATTTTGGTCTGCTCAAAACCGGATAGACTCAACAATGTCCCCATCTACCATGTTTGAGAGTTTGGGTAGCCCGAAACGTGTTTTTGATTTGATTTTAGTAAATGCAATTTATAGGAAATTCTTTAGATACAAAAATATTTCTCGTTCCATACAAGAAAAAATTTTCTGGAAATTACAACAAGTTTTTATAACTTCCCGTTCAAGTCATCACCATCTCTTTTATCAAACATATCTTAGAGAATGGCCGTATAAAATGTGGATTTACCTATTGAAGTAAGCTTCATGGGGAAGAAATGAACTTGAGTCATTGCTTTAGAAGGTATATTTTCCAAATGCTACGTAAGAAAGGACTTGGCTTGTAGCAAATGGCTATTAGTTTGGAGCAATTTTATGCATGGTAGAAATGGCTAAATTATGACTACTTCAACTTGACTATTTCTAGATACTGTTGTTTTCTGGAATGTTTCTGTAATGTGGTTTGTTATTTTTTAAAAAAATGCTTAAAGAAGGGGGAGTTGTGGACGTCAATAGTGCTTTTGAAATAAAAAATCCAATATTTAAGTCTGGATTCAAAAATATGCACAAACTAGTACGTCTAAAAATCAAAGACCGTCGTTGTGAATGACGGGCATTGCAACAATGTTGAATTTTAAAAATCAAAGGTCGACATTGTGAATGCCGGCTATTGAAAATACTGTAGAGATCCAATCATCATTATCTCAGCTCGCCCCTCGCCCATCTCCTCTCACTCGTCTGCCCTCACAACTCGCCCCTCTCTTCCCTACCCTCTCACCTCGCCCCTCTCTTCCCACCCCTCTCCCCTCGCCCGTCTCTAGGAGCTCCTTCGTGGAGCTCTAGTGAGCTCCAGCGAGCTCGACATGGAGCTCGTTGAGCTACATGAAGGAGCTCCATTGTGGAGCTCGTACTAAGAGCTCATTGGAGCTCCATCGTCGAGCTCCAGAGAGCAACACATCGAGCTCTAGGGAGCTGCATGTCGAGCTCAACAGAGATCCATGAAAGAGTTCACGAGCTCCAGCGAGCTCGACGTGGAGCTCCATTAAGCTCCACGATGGAGCTCCTGGAGCTCCATTGTCGAGCTCCAGTGAGCTCCACTTCAAGCTCGCTGGTGCTCGACGAAGATCCATGAAAGAGCTCGTCGAGCTCGACGTGGAGCTCGAGGAGCTCCTCGAGCTCCATCGTGGAGCTTGATAAAACTCCACGAGGGAACTCGCCGAGCTCCCTCGGCGAGGGGTGAGGGGCGAGGGACGAGAGGGGAGGGGCGAAGGGCGAGGGGCGAGGGGGGAGGGGCGAGTGGGGAGGGGCGAGGGGCGAGGGGCGAGGGGCGAGGGGCGAGGGGCGAGGGGCGAGGGGCGAGGGGCGAGGGGCGAGGGGCGAGGGGCGAGGGGCGAGGGGCGAGGGGCGAGGGGCGAGGGGCGAGGGGTGAGGGGTGAGTTGAGATAACAATAATGTGATCTTCATGTTTTCAATAGCCGGCATTCACAATGCCTGCCTTTGATTTTTAAAATTCAACACAACAATGGTCATTACCAAGTTGTTTCCAAATGCACTAGTTTGTGAGTATTTTTGAAACCAGACTTAAATTTTGGATTTTTTATTTTAAAAGCACTATTCACATCTAAAACTCAAGAAGAGACTTATATTTCATGGATCACAAAAGGTTTTCTTTATATAGGATTTATGTGTACTCATAATTCATAAGAGCCAACTTAGAGTAAATTTTTTTTAAATTTTTGATGGGTTTTAGTTTTAGTGATTTGGGTTGGCTAGCCGATTTATGATTTTATCTAACCCCTTTTCATTATCAATAACATTAGTTTATAAATAAATAATATATATATATATATATATATATATATATATATATATATATAGCAATATGTATACTATATATATAGTTATTATGTATATATAGTTATGTAGTTTTGTATATATATACATATAGTAGTTATGTATATCATTATATATATAGCAATATGTATACTATACATATAGTTAGTTATGTATATATAGTTCTGTAGTTATGTATATATATACATATAGTAGTTATGTATATCATTATATATATATATATATATCGAAATATGTATAATATATATATAAAGTTAGTTATGTATATATAGTTATGTAGTTACATGTATATACATATATTGTGATCTATTTCCCCAAATATATCATTACATACACTGTATTGCTACAAAAAATTTCTCATTTTTTTTTTGAATTACATGGCATGCTGATGTGTCGAGCTTAAATGTATTTTTCGCAGAACAAATTGGGTGCACAGATCTTCAATTATTATTAAATTTGGTATCCAATCACCAAACTCATAAATTTGTCATTTATATTTTTTGTACCCTTACACTATTTTTCCAAAATACTCTTCTATGTATTTTATCATCGAAGTAGACTATTTTTTTAAAGGCATTGTAATTATTAAATATATGATATCTATATTCAAAATAGAATCTTAACTCATTAATACAAATAACCGCATTAATGCGGTAGCAAAAAAAAAAAGGACAATTAATTATCATTACTCCATCCTCAAACTATTTGTCTTTTAAAAACCAAAAAAATTGGGTTAGCACAAAATGCAACAAACTCAAATATTTGTGTTTAAATGCACTTATTCTCCCATCTTAAAATATCATTAAATGTGTTACCGCAACGAATCATGTAATCCAAAAAAAAAATCAATATTTTTTTATTGTGATATATATATCATGATATCGATACTGTATATGCAATTTACATATCATGATATATATCATGATATATATCATGATATACAACAATATATAGTTAGACATATATAGTTATATACTTATATGTGCATAATTATGTATATATAGTTATGCCTATATGGTTATGTAAATATAATTATGCATTTATAATTAAGTATATTTAATTATAATATACAACTATGCATATGTAGTTATGTTATATACATGTGTTAGTGTGTGTGTGTGTGTGTGTAGACTCATATGTATATATAACTACACACACACACACACACACACTTATAAACATATCTATATAACTATATATTTAAATATATATACCTTTATAGTTATATATACATATATAACTATATATATACTTATAATCTATAGACATATCTATATGTATATTTAAGTATAAAAACATAAATATATAGACAAACACACACACACACTTAGAGGTGTCAACCGGGCCGGGCCGACCCGGCCCGCACGAGGCACGGCACGATTCGGTCGGGCCTGGGCCAGCACGACATGATTCGGTCGTGCCTCTTCCGGTACGGCATGGGAATTTCATGTGCCCATGCCCATGTCGTACCTGTCCACAACACCAACTGTGTCGTGCCATGCTAAGGCCAACCATGCCTCATATGGTACCGCAACATGTTGGCACGATACCTCGGCACGAGTTGAGAAACCATAATTTTTTTAAATTAGGGTTTCAGTAGTGCGGCGGCACGACGGCACGTGCTGAAACCCTAATTTTTTTAAATTAGGGGTTCTGCTGCGAGGTGGACCAACGGTGAATGGTTTCACGGCGCGGCAGCATTATGGCGCAGGCCGAAACCGGAGGATTCATGTTGCGGATCCGTGCCGGATTGACCTCCACAGAACCATGCCGGGCCAGGCACCACACGGTACAGTAACCGTGCCGTGCCTGGCCCGACACTAAAGCACGGTCGGGCTGGCTAAAAACGGGCCAGGCCGACCCGGCACGTCCTGTTTGACACCTATACACAAACTTACTTGTAGTCTCTAGACATATCTATATGTATATTTAATTATAAAAACATAAATATATAGACAAACACACACACACACACACACACACACACACACACTTACTTATAGTTTATAGACATATCTATATGTATATTTAATTCTAAAAACATAAATATATAGACAAACACACACACACACCCTCACAAACACACACACACACACCCTCACAAACACACACACACACCCTCACAAACACACACACACACACACACACACACACACACACACACACAACACACATACACACACTTGTTTCATCATAAACTTGATGTGAAGCCCAAACCAAAATTTATATCCATTTATAAAATATTCTATGTTATTTTAGTATCATTAATTATCATATTAATTCTCATATAAATATTAGATGTATGATTATAATTTATGTAGTTGACATTTGTTTAGTATTACTATAGATACTCATCTTCCCTATTTGTTTCATCAACAAAAAATAAAAGAAAGAACACTAACTTCCTAAATGAGTTGTAGTGCAGTCTTTATTTTTAAATACAATAGATTTTCTTATTTACTTGAGTGTTATTTTATATATTTCCAGCAAAATGATACCAAAGGAAGGTTAGTTGGAAGTATATCATATAGTCTATCAAATTGAATGTTTCGTCAAGAAGAATCCAATGACATTAGAATTATTCTCACCAAAGTTTTCACGCATCACCAAGTACTGCCAAATATGTCAACTAAATCATTTAAGATAAATGTTCTCATTGGTGTGCATGATAGTTTGAATATAATGATAATATTAGCGAACTAGATATAGTACCAATTATTAATGAGTTGGATAATGAAGTTGCATTAACCACAATTCAAATGAATAATTTGAAAGATATGAGAAAGGGAGACAAGAAATCTCTCTGCTTCATCTATCTAACATTAGATGATGATGATTTTGAGAAAATTTCAAGTGTAAATTCTACTAAATAAGCCTGAGAATAACAACATATATCTTTTAAATGATTTGAATGAGTGAAAGGGATTCATCTCCAAATATTAAGAAGTAAATTTGAATCCTTGCAAATGAAAGTTTCATAACTCATTTCTAATTACTTCTAAAAGTAGTATCAATTTCCAATCAATTAAGAAGAAATAGTAAAAAAATAGAAGATGCGAGAATAATATAAAAGATATTATTTTCATTAGATCCTAAATCTGAGCATATTATTATGACAATCAAAGAGACAAAAGATTTAGAGAAAATAATGACTGAGCAACTTCAAGGATCACTGCAAGCATACGAGGGGAAGCATAAAAAGAAACAAAAAATAAATGAGCAACTTCTCATGTTACAACTCAAAGATATATATGAAAGTCATAGTAATAAAAGAAATCAACATAGTCAAGATGGAGGTTGAGGATGTGGACGTGGTGGAAGTTATATTTGTGGAACAAATTAGAATTACAATAATTCCAACAACAATTATGAAGGAGAAAGCTCAATACATGGCTGTATAAGAAGAAATTGAAGCTAAAATTATGACAAAAATCAAGTTCAATGTTATAATTATTAAAACTTTGACTATTATGCTTCAAAATATAGAGCTCCCAATAATATAATTAAAGAGAATGCTAACTATGTGGAAGAAAGAGAAAAAAATGATGATAAAAAAAATATATCTCTTTACATGAAAAGGAATTGAAGTTAATCAAGAAAATTTTTGGTATCTTGATAGCAGTAAAGTGATCTTATGTGTGTAAAGAAAAACATATTCAATGAGTTAAATGAATTAGTAAATGAAAATATCTTATTTATATTCTATAGTAGCAGTGAAAGGAAGATATAATATTCTTATTCATTTGAAAGATGAGAGACATAAATTGAACTCACATGTTTACTATGCTCCTAACATAAATCAACATCCAGAGCTTATGAAGAAAGGTACAATTAACATTGCTCTATTCTATTTGATTTCTAATGATTACAAATTTATTAGATATAATTATAATGACTGGTGTAGAAACATTGATAAATAAAGGAGCACCACCGGGTTTATATTTTTCATGATAGATACTACTTTCACTTGGATATCAAAAAAATAACATATAGTCACATTAGTCACTTATAAAGTAAAAGATGTTGCAATCTCATATATTTGTCATGCAATTTGATATAAAGATTTATTGAATGAGATAGACTTTACACAATAAAACCTAACCAAGATTTGTGTCACAAAGAACAAGTCAACCATTTTCTTGGCAAAAAATCCAATATTTCATGATCGAAATATTGAAAAAAATAATATTTTGTCAAATACATTAATATTCATTATCACTATATATGCAAGTGCTTTGAAAGAAATAATGTATAAGTTAAATATGTAAAATTAGAAGATTAAATTGTGGATATTTTTACCAAGTTATAATGAGAGAATACTACATAAGATTAAAGAATTTGCTAGGAGTTAAAATACCAAGTTTAAGAAGAAGTGTTGTCTTGGATCATAAATTTAATACTCGTATTAGTTTAAATACTCGTATTAATATTGTTAATTATCATATAAATTCTCATGTTAATATTAGATATATGATTCAAATTTAAGTGATTGAGATTTATCTAATATTAGTATAAATACACCACTCTATTTGATTTATTTTTAAAAAATAAAAAAAGAAAAGAACAACTTATTTCGTAAGTTTATTATTACAATCTTTATTTTTAGTTTTAATCACTTTTTTTTTGCTCGAGTGATTTTTTTTTTATTTCCAACATAACTATATACATGCCTGTATATTTACATGACTACATAACCTTATATCTATTGAAGTATGTGTGTGTGTCTATATAAACTATATATACATAACTATAGATGTATAACATTTATATACACCAACAGGCACACTTTTTGTTTTTATTTTTTATTTTTTTTTTGTTTTTTTATTGTTTTTTTTATTGTTTTTTTTATTGTTTTTTTTTTTTTTTTTTGTTTATGTTTTTTTTTAAACAGTTGATCTTCAAAACCGGAAGCCGGAGCCTTGTGATGTCGATTAAAGATACAAAAGCGTGGTAAAAGAAAGAATAGAAAAACTGAAAAAGAATGAAGTTGAAAATTTTTGAGCTACTTGCCAGCCAGGACATTGGGATGCTTAAAGGAGCACCGTTGCGCTTTTGGAGAAGTGGCCAGGGAATCCTGCAGAGGATGTGGAAGGAGGAAAGTCCTCTGCTGGCATGGCGAATGGCTTAATCATCTTTTCCAGTTTTTCTAATGTGAGGTACGATCCCACTTCCTGAAGCCTTTCTGGGCCCATTACCGGTAGCATATGCTCTTGCCTGGACAATGCAGTTTCAGTGTCTCTCTTCTGAAATAACTCCAGGGGGGTTAGATCAGCACCATGACTAAATGTCATTTCAATGTGGAACCGTTTTGGATGGTCTATTGGAACATCTGTATTCTCGAACATTCTCAAGACTATATAACTCATATAGTCAAGCTCTTTGGTTTCGTGCAGCCTACCCAAGGCATTATCGTTAACAAGGCTGTCCTCTCCTCGAAGAGATTCATCCAGGTTACCATAGCGAATAACATTCACAAGAGAGTGAATGTGTGATTCAGACGTGAAGTACAGCCGTGTCCGTACATGGCGTTCTGGGGTCTTGACATTGGCACATTTCGGATCCAGACGGTATTTTGTTTCCTTACTGTCATCATCCTCCTGATCAACCGACGCATCACTTGAGTTGGAGTTGGAGTTGGACATTCTTAAATCTTCATTTTTTATGAAAATCTCCGTTTCATGATGATGCTCTGCAAGTCCCTTCTCGGCTTCGTTTGTTGGTAGATGTTGTTGGTCCTGACTACTCTTCAACTCTGCTACGCTGATGGCTTCTTCTTGGGTATTCCTCAAATCTATCAAAATTTTACCCAGCAGCCGATGAGCAATCTTGGAACCGATCCTCAATTTCTGGACCGGATTAATACCATACTCATTCGGGATGACACCATCTGCGAGTAACTGAGAAACAGTGAAGAGTTCGTCCAACCTTTCTAAATTTAGGTGGGCATTGTGCAGAAGGTCATATTTGCAGGAGTCGTAGACATCAGGAATCTGTGTTACATCGAACTTTTCTTTGCGGTCATTATACAGGTCCCTTTCTAGTTTCCTCCAACGAGCATACATTAACAGGAATCCCTCGCTGCCACAAGGCAAGCCAGCAGCAATGCGATCAACGTCAATGTTTGTTTTGCCAAGAGCCTTTGCTTGGTCGTACGGGAGAATGACATCATAAGAACTTCTCTCTGTAAGCTCATCATCTTCGTCCTTAGCAAGTCGCCTCACTTGGCTTGTGACGTTCTTTGTGAGTTTTACCAATTCGGAGAGAAGCTCGAAAGCATTTGAAGGGAGGCCAGCTCCATCAGTCATCCACATAGAGTTTGATTGTCCATTGCTAAAAGCAGGCTTTGAACCAGATGTTATCATGTGATTCAATTTAGCTTTCGCTTCTTCCATTTCATTACAAGCATTGTCAAGCCCATCTAACATAGAAGAATCCTTGCTGACAAGAGAAACCAGGATCGGTGTCAAAGGCCCTTCAAGATCAAGGAGGCCCTTGGCAAAAGCAGCTGCCGACATCTGCACACGGCCCTCATCAGAACTATAAATCTTAAGATCATGCCGATAAGTACTGTGAAGTCGAAGCAAACCGGTACCTTCCCCTGGGTACATGTTATTCCGAAAATATCTACCAAGTTCTTCGGCTTGCTTTCGCCCAGCATGTGTAAGAACGCCTCCATATTTAAGAATCATAAGTGCCTCGACAGGCTGTTCTTCATCCCCATCACCATTATGTTTTAGCACAGTAATCCACCTAAGCGGCTTCAGCTGCACCTTCCTGTAAATACCAGAGAAATGCCCTCCCTCCTCAAGTACAGCTTTCACATGACGGAGCTTTTCAGCATGGTCCGCATCTTCTGCCTCATTATCACTTTCTTGGCCCAGTAGCGAGGAAGGAACTAGCATTCGTGTAGCATCTAGCACATCTTGCAGTTGAACAGCACTTTTAAGTTTTGCCTCAGATCTTGATTGTCCTCCATTGTACTTCAGCATCAAGCTTAAAAGATTCTTTTCAGTAACCTTCAGTTTCACCTTTTGTTTAGGAGTTCTATCACCATGACGAATAACAGCAATCACACAACGCAGTTCCTCTGATTGCCCAAATGTGCCAACAATCCCATTTCCTTGATGAGTTGGACCCTCATAGTGATATATGAGTTCCCTGCCTTTCCAAGGTAAGATCGGGGGAATTGCAGTTGACAGATGAGGAGCTTTTGCATCCAAGAACATCTTCCTCAGGATACAGGCAGCATCATCATAATATTTATAAGAATTTTTCACAAAACTCCATCCATTTACATCGCAAACGTATGATCGACCTTCGCAACGCAGTAGGTCAAAACCACAAACCGCTTGCCTAAATGCAATGCAGATCTCTCTTGCCATCTGCTTCTCATTAGGTGTCAACAACACCGGATATCTAACTTCTTTTCCATCTGGATTTCTCATGACAACGCCGTCCACAACAGGAGACTTCCTGGCCTCAGCATGAGCATATTCAGGGCCAACAGTGTACACCTTCACGTCTGTTCCACCCGTTGGCATGAATTCTTCATATATGTAGGAACCTTCGCGTCTCACTCTTCTAACCTCCGGATGGAATTCACTTGAGCGATTTCCAACCTTCCTAAATAATTCCTTCATACCACCCCCAGCCGAACTGGGATAATATATCATTATACTGTGGTCATCACCATTGATAGGCTTCTCCACAAAAGGCTTCCAAAAACGCTGGCCATGAACCTCGACAAAATCCTCTTCTTCAACAAAGTCATCCAATTCTTGAAATGGAGATTCTCTATTCACAAAAGCAAATCTCGGAACAAGGATTCCATACATTTCTAGTCGCTCATATACTTTTCTTCGGTCATGAAGAAGATGTTGCGGTTCCAACTCATTAACTACAAAAGGCTTTCTTAGAGTGGCATATGTCTCGGCCTTCTTGAGTGGATAACCAGTTGAGCAGAAGGCAATGAGGCAGTCAGCAACTGGCCAGTTTTCAATTGGCTCTTCACAAATGGCTTTATCCCCAAATTGAATAGTCTCAAATTCACCAAATGCCTCCAATCTATCTAAAATTTGCCGCATCGGAGACGACAATACTTTCTTATCCATTACGCACA
This sequence comes from Sapria himalayana, assembly GCA_029783825.1. NCBI lineage: Eukaryota > Viridiplantae > Streptophyta > Magnoliopsida > Malpighiales > Rafflesiaceae > Sapria > Sapria himalayana. Next base: position 67,835 of record JAREIK010003557.1, read on the forward strand.
CTCCAACCGTTATCTTCCTTTGAACACTTCCATCAATCTCCATCACTGCATCATCAAATAGTTTCTCTTCCGATTTGAATGACTAAACGGAAAATTGGAAAAACGACGACGTTGCCCTCGCATCGCTTACATAAAATGACTACATAAACTTATATATATATATATATATATATATATATATATATATATATATATATATATATATAGATAATTACATAACTGTAATATATATATATATATATATAATCTAGATACCATGATACAAAAATAATAATACATATAGTATCTTCTATTTCATGATATATAGTAGGTATATTGTTATATACATTATGATATATAAATATATATATCTATATCATGATCTAATATATCACCAAATATATTGTCACATATAATGTGATGCTATAAAAAGTGTTGCTTTCTTTTAGATTACATCATTATGAAATATGATAGATTTCATAATGATGTAAGAGTAACAAGAGAGATATTTCTTATTCCTTCTAGTATCAACTGACTCATACAAAGGCTTCCTATATATATTATTTAATACATGAATACATTAATGTGTATATAAATATGTCAATTAATATATATATCAATACACAAATAAATATACCAATAAATATATATTAATTCATGCTAATTAATACATATTAATCTATGAATAATAAGAGTCACAAGAATATCAATAGTTAAAAAATAATGGAAAATTTATGGACATCCATAATATTGTTTATAACTAATTAATTCTGATTTAAGTACAATAGGATAATATAGGTTCATATCCATCGTACCTCGAAGATATCTCACTATATGTTTAAGTCCATTCCAATATCTTCTTGTTAGACAAGAACTATATTTTGCTAACAAATTTACAGAAAATGATATATCAGGTCGGGTATGACTTGCAAGATACTTTAATGCTCCAATAGCACTAATATATGATACTTCAGGATCAAGAAGCTCTTCATCATTCATATATAATCATTTAAACACCTTTGATATATAAGTTGATTGATGAACCAAGATTTCATTCTCTAAGTGTTCAATCTACAAACTTGGATCTAGATCTCTTAATAAATACACATGGGCAAAAGGTATTATTCTTATACCTCTTTCGTAATAAATATTCACTAATACGATTATACCACATGCATCTAGATTATTTCAACTTATATAGAGATCTGCATAATTTTATCGAGTAAAGTTCTTGAGAACCTGAATTATGTATTGCAGGCAATTTTAATCCTTCTGGGATTTTCATTTAAATGTCACTATCAAGTGGTCCATATAAATAAGTCATAACTACAATCATTAAACATATACCAAGTATTTCATGTGTATTGCCCAGCTAATTAAATATTGAAAAATAGTTGCATCCACTACAGGGGAAAATGTCTCTTTATAATCAATGTCATGTCTTTGAGAGAATCATTGTGCAACTAATTGCACCGTATATTTGATAATTTTATTTGTCGCAACTCATTTTCACATAAATATCCATTTGTATCTTACAGGTTTGTCACCATTAGGTGTACATACAATAGGACCAAAAACTTCATATTTTGAAAAAGAATTCAATTTTGCTTCAATTGCATCTTTCCATTTTGGTCAATCATCTCTTTGTTTACACTTCTCGACAGACTTTGGCTTAAGGTCCTTAATGTCATTGACAATGTTGAGTTCCACATTATAGGCAAATATTTCATTGACGTTGATTTTATTCAGATTCCTTCTTTGGCCAGTAGTGACAGTTTATTGAGATCTCTTGATTGTCGCAAGTTTCAAGTATCTGAATTTCATCTTGAATTACAACTGGGGACTTTTCTAGAGCCACCAATTCCTTAACTTGATCATTTGATCCTTTTTTTTTCAAGGATTTTTATCTTTGGAACTAACTGGTTGATCATGTTTCATTGATGCACTAGGTTCATTGGCAACAAATTTCCTTACAGGGACATCAATTCTAACTGGAGGATTATCAGCTAGTATGTAAGATGTAGTTACTCTCTTCAGATTAATAAATGCATCAGGTAATTGATTTGCTAAATTTTGTAAATGAATAATCTTTTGAACTCCATTCACATTCCTTTGTGCGAGGTTCAAGTTGAGACAATGACAATTGATTCCAACTAATAGCTTTTTCCAACTGTTTATTTTCTTTCTTTAATGTTGGAAAATCTGATTCATCAAAATGACAATCAGCAAAATGAGTCGTAAATAAATCTCATGTTGATGGCTCTAAATATTTGATTATCGATGGAGATTCATATCTAACATGTATTCTCAATCTTTTTTGGGGACCCATCTTAGTGCATTGTATTATTGTGGAGTAATCGAAACATATACTACACACCCAAAAATCCTTAGATGGAAAATAGTTGGTTCTCGATCAAAAATTAATTGTAAATGAGAAAACTCATGATAATTTGTTGGTCTAATACAAATTAGTGCTGCAGTATGCAAAATAGCGTGACCCTAAGTAGAAGTTGGGAGCTTTGTCCTCATTAGTAATGACCTTACAATCAATTGAATGTGTTTAATAAATGCTTCTACATGACCATTTTGTGTATGAACATATGCTAGAGGATGTTCAACAATTATTCCAATATGCATACAATAATCATTAAAAGCTTGGGAAGTAAATTCTCCAGCATTGTCAAGACAAATTGACATAATCAGATAATCTTGAAAATGAGTCCGTAATTGAATTATCTGAGCAAGTAATCTAGCAAATGTTTGGTTACGCATTGATAACAAATAGACATGTGACCATCTCATTAATGTATCAATCAGATCATTAAATATCAAAATGGTCCACATAGTGGATGAATAGGCTCACATATATCACCTTGTATATGTTGCAAAAATGCAAGGGGTTCTATCCTTATTTTTATTGGTGATTGCCTTATAATTAAATTTTTTTGAGAACAAGCAGCACATGAAAATTCATTGGACAAAAAAATCTTTGGATTTTTTAGTGAATGCCCACTTGAATTTTTAATGATTCTTCGCATCATTATAGACCTAGGATGTCCCAATCAGTTATGCCAAACAATAAAATTATTTTAATCAATAAACTTCTGGTTTACTATGACATTTGCCTCAATTATGCTTATGTTTGTGTAGTACAAACCAGAGGAAAAAGTGAGTAATTTTTCCAATAATTTTTTTTATCGAGATAACGTTAGTAATATATAAATACTCAATGTTGTCTTCATTCATAGTCTCAATATGATATCCATTTCGTCAAATATTTTTATAACTCAATAAATTTTTTTGAGACTTTGTAGAATATTATGCATCATCAATATGATTTTTTTGTTCCTCTGGGTAACAATATATTAGCTCTTCTGGATCTCTCAATTAATTTTGTACTTCCTGATATTGTATTCACATCTGATCCTTACATTATTAAAAAAGAAAAGAATTTTTAGTATAATATGCGTTAATGCACTATCTGCGAGACACATATCATTGTCACCAATTAAGGTTTCCACTAGATAAGTTTTCATATTTTTCATGAGAAACAAGATATATAATAAGAAAATCATAAAATAACACATAACAAAAATAACTTTCATTATTCAGTAGTACGATGACTTTCATAATAGTAATCCAAATACATAAATATAAATGAGAAATATTTTATTTTTGGAGGTTTTCATCATCAAACAAGTGTTCAATATTCACTTCAAGCTAAATAAAGAAATTAGCAATATCTAGATGATTCATATTATAAAGCTCGTGATCAACACTCTCATCCTTAGAAACAAAATTTGTTTATAATACTTTTTTATCTTTATTTTTCAGCAATTCTTGATTGAGATCAACCAAATATTTTGATGTACGACATGTACATGACCAATGGTCTTTCATACCGCAACGATAGCATAAATTTGTCATCATTTTTCTATTTCACCACATTTGTTGACTTTTTCAATAATATTCTCATTTTGATATTCTGACACATTCTTAGCTTATCGATCGTAACTGTAACTATTGTGACCACGTCCTCGTCCACCTCTACGACCTCGACTATGACCATGACCATGACCATGACCTCGACTTTGTCCATTATAAGGGTGATATGTTGCCATATTCACTTCAAGGAATGGAGCCGAACTAGTTGGACGAGCCTCATGATTTTTCATCAAAAGAGCATTATTTTGTTCAGCCACAAAAAGACATGAAATCAATTCAGAATATCTTCTAAAACTTTTTTCATGATATTGCTGCTGTAGGAGCACATTAAATGCATGAAAAGTGAAGAATGTTTTCTCCAACATATCCTCATCAGTAATTTTTTCTCCACATGATAATAATTGAGAACTAATTCTAAATATTGCTAAGTTATATTCACTCATAGATTTAAAATTTTACAGTCTGAAATACATCCAGTCATAGTGAGCTTTTGGGAGAATTACTATTCTCTAATGTTCATACATTTCCTTCAAATTGTTCCACCGAATAAGTGGATCTTTTACAGTGAGGTATTCAGTTTTCAATCATTCATGAAGGTGATGATGAAAAAAAAATAATCGCTTTGGCTTTTTTTTGAATGGATGTTGTATTCTTTTTTTTAAATATATCTCCAATACCATTTGCATTTAGATGGATCTCAGTATCTAGTATCCATGACAAGAAATTCTTTCTCATGATATCAAGAGCCACAAATTCTAATTTTGCAAGATTCGAAATAATAATACTCTAATATACCTTCAATATATCTTTTGAAAATCCAATAGAGCTTCGTACTGATAGCGTACTATGAAATAGAAGGACAAGAGAGCGAGAGAGATATAAAAGAAATAGGGGATAGATTTCTTATTCCTTCTGGTATCTACTGACTCATACAAAGGCTCCCTATTTATATGGTTTAATACATGAATATATTAATGTGTATATAAATACGTCAATGCATATATACATCAATACACAAATAAATGTACCAATGAATACATATTAATCCATGCCAATTAATACATATTAATATATGAATAAAAAGAGCCACAAAAATATCAATAGTCAAAAGATTAATGGAGAGTTTATGTATATCCATAATATATTGTTCATAATAATATATTAGATAATTACATAATTATAATATTATTTATATATATATATATATATATATATATATATATATATATATATATATATATATATATATATAATCTAGATATCATGATACACAAATAATTATATATATAGTATCTTTTATATCATGATATATAGTATATATATTGTTATATACATTATGATATATAAATATATATAACTAAATCATGATCTAATATATCACCAAATATATTGTCACATATAAGGTGTTGCTATAAAAAGTGCTGATTTCTTTTAGATTACATCATTACATGCATGTTAATGTGATGGTTAAGCATGTTGATGTGATGGTTAAGCATATTTATGTGAGTATAAAATTTGGAATATAAAAATTTAATTATTTTTTGGTTTGGTTTACTATTCAACACTAGTATTTTGATATTTTTTAATTGTTTTATCATATTTTTATGATGTGTTTGTATTACATTCTAAAGTAAAATAGAAATATTTCACTTTATTATGATTTTTATAAAATTAAATATAATTTTAGTAGAATTTGTAAATTGAAGAAAAGTTGAATATGAGATCAAAAAAATAATAAAAAATCATAACATTTTTAGTATTACAACTTGATTACACTACCACATGCTTGCTGAATAATTATGATAAATTTTCTCGATTGCGACTTAACAAAATAAGTCATGCCAATCTTTGCATGCTATTATTTTATTATTTAGATGTTATTATTTTTTTACTATGGAATATCTTATTTGTGCTTATGATATTACCTTGGAGTAGCGATTGTATTAGTTCAAAAATATAATTTTTGTTGTGATGTTATTTTTATATGGTGGGAACTAAGTGTCACACTAGTAAAAGAAGTCATGACATTTTTAACACCACGACATATTCATTACAAAACCAAAAGTCATAAAATACCAAGTAATTTTTAGTCATGATAAATTTACCACCATGATATTATGTTCTAAATAATAATTATCTTAATCATGATATTCTTACTATCTTGAGTATTTATTTCAGATAGTAATTATATCAGTCACAATATTTTTGTCACATTGATTCTGTTAACTAGAGAAGAGACTCATCACTCATGACATTCTCGTCACCATGACTTTGAGTTATATAGAAGAATTATCTCAGTCATAGTATTTCTTTGCTACAATGACTTTTGCACTTTAGAAAAGATTCAAAGATCTAATAGAGTAGTGGCTTCAAGATATAGTCACAAATTCCATCTTAAATAGCAACACAACTTGATGGGATACCAAAGGTATACAAGGAAGATTTCGAGATTCTGAAAACAAATAGGAGATTCATATTTTGAGGCTAAGAGCACACAAAACCCTATGGTGGTGATAACCCCAACCCCCTACTTAGGATCAAATTAAAGATGAATACAAGTAATGATTGATTGAGAATATGATTTGAGACTTAGATCCTCTCTCCAATAATCATTGGGTTATAAATCCAACCCCTTGATTCAACGAGATGAATAATGAAATATCTCATATGAATTCTTCCTCAATATTAGGTCAAATAAAGATCTAAGATTAATTTATTATATTTATAAATGGTAATTATGGTTTTATAATATTTATTTGTGGTAATATTATAGTTAGAATATTGATAGATATAGATGTATTAAGAACATAGGTTTAAGATTTCACCCTAACAAAAATTTATGTGTATTATTCATAAAAAATGGTGACAGGTAAATCATCGAACATATTCATGAGATTCAATCTAAAGAAAGTAATGATATTCTAATCTTATTTAATGAGATAAGCTTATACATGGAAATCATAAATCTAAGTAAGCTTAATTGATGCGAGTATGTCACTCACAAAGTCGAAAATACAAATGAATTTATGATCATTCTATTGTGCATAATCTAGAAGAGGTGATATTCAAATAATATAGGGGTTATTTAGAAAGTCTAACATAGGGGTTTTACTATAGTGTGAGTCATGTGTCAGTTGTAATAGACAATAACATATAAGTCATGAGACATGCAAGTTGTGATAGTTGTGACTTTGTTATAGTATAAAAACTTATCATTTATGACATAGCCCCACAAGCTTGTCGGGTAATTGATTTCATCAATGGAGATCTACAAGAATTTGAATCATACAAGTAGCAATTTGACTAACCAACAATAAACTAATTGGCTACTCAAGTTGAGTATATAAACTTGAGCTTATAAAAGATACATAGACTCAGGGGATGACTTAAATCCTTGTATATGATGAGATTTCTATATTATAAAGATAAATGTATATTTGACCATGAGAAGAATGGTAGATTGCTGTTGAATTGGCCTAGTGCCTTCTTGGTAGAAATGGTGGTCATTATCTTTGGATTGTTAATACTAAGGATGATTCCCACATAGTTGTATATTTGGTATCTTAACATTAAAATTACATTTGATCCGTACATAAGTTATCTACATGTCTACTTCTTTTAGGTAATACACCAAATGCCTTTCATTTTCATGACTATTTTGAGTATGCTTTTATTTTCTTTGACCTCCATAATCATACAAGACATTTAGTGATGTGGTAATGATTTCATTTGTGTGTTCTGCTTTGTGAGTGACATATTCTCATCAATTAACATAAGTCTTTTTATTTATTCTACATTTAGAAAGTAATTTGCAAGGTTGTCACCACCTTATGAAATACCCATAGTTGTGAAAGGTGCATCTAGGCTCAGGCGTAGGCAAGTCGCAGACATGGCATCTTGCCTTGGCTGGGGTGAGGCTTATTCACCCAGGCACATAGATAACAAAAAAGGCATACACCTTTCATGATGTGTGATGCTCTCCACAGGTGTGCCTCTGTGCAGGTTTCCATCTATCAAGCTTAAGAAGCTTGATGATCTCCGTGGAGCTCGACCAGGAGCTCGATGGAGCTCGATGGAACTCAACGAGGAGCTGCATGGAGCTCATGGTCGAGCTCTAGGAACTTTATGGAGCTCGACGAGCTCCTTTCAAGCTCCACAAACACATCGAACTCCACGAACTCATCGAGCTCCATGGAGCTCCTTGTTGAGCTTCTGTAACTCTTTGTAGAGCTCCTCGATGAACTATAGGGAGAGGGAAGAGGGGTGATGGGTGATGTGAAATAGGTGAGTGGAGAGGTATAAGGTTATTTTTAGATTAGTATATTTGATTATATATATATATATATATATATATATATATATATATATATATATATATATATATATAAAAAATAGGGTATGCCTTACATAAAAAAACCCAAGCCTTAAAGGTGCCTTGCTCCTTAAGGCTCTAGGAGGCCTTTGTGCCTTGGTGCACCTTGCACCTTGGTGTGCCTTGGTGCTTCTTGTGTCTTTCACAACTATGGAAACACCTACGCTTATATGTGTCTCATGCCTTATTTTTTACCTTCTACCATGACCAACACATGACTCTCACACTATGATGAAATCCCTAAGTTAAATATTTTATATAATATTCAGATCATCTTAAGGTCGATTGTTCTTGAATTATATAAAATGGAATAGTTATAAATTTGTCTGTGATTTCATTTTTTTCTTTGTTAGAGTCATACTTGTATCAATTAAACTTGCATAAACTCAGGGTTTCCACGCATAGATTTATCACATGGGATAAGAGTAGAAGGATTGTCACTTCCTTTAGATGAAATCTCATGAGTGTGTCTCGTGACTTACTTGTCATCATCTACCATGACCAATATACATATTTCTATGTTAGTGTAGAATCCTAAATCTTTATTTTAAAAAAAATTATATATATATATATCAATATTCTAAACATAACATTATAATATTACATATTATACAAACCAAACCATCATACTCAAATATAATAAACCAACCCTCAGCCCCCATTTAGACTACTACTGGGAAAGAATTTGCCCGAGAAATTTTATGAAACAACTCATCGATTCGATAGTTTCTAATGATAGCCAACCTGAGGATCTATGTTTTAAACCTCTTTCCCAATTAATTATTGCTTGTGTTCTCCTTGAATTTGACCATAAGTAGGAGTTAGAAGTCATGCTGCCTAGGGTTTTGCATGCTCTTGGACTTAAAATATGAATCCCACTACTCTTTTGGTAAAATGTCTAAGTTTCCCTTTTGGTAAAATGTCTAAGTTCATTTTTTGGAAAAAATGTCTAAGTCTCCATCATGCTAATGTGCTGCTTATAAAGGACCAAAAAAAGTAAAAACCATAAACCACATGATTGGGAACTATTTTGTGTAAAATTGATTTAAAAGATTCTATGTTGAAAATAGGATTGATATTGTAGCAAAAAAAAGTTAATTATGTATCAATACTCCAATCACAAACAATTTTCCTTTCAAGGATTAGAAGAATCATATTGTTCCAAGACACGTGATTATTTCCATAAGGGAAAATAAGGAACTTGGAAAATTGCTTCAAGGAGTTGCCATCACTCATGGTGGTGTTCCTCCCAACATCAACCTTGTGCTTCTTCCAAGGAGAACCAACAAAGGTGATTGAAGGAGGTGTCCAACAAGCCTAAATCACCACACAAAGTAACAAAGTCCCACAAAAAAGTTTAAACATTAGTTTATATACAAGAGCGTGTGTGTGTGTGCCACCTCAGAAATTTGTAAGCAAGTTCACATGTAATGCAAAACAACCATTGAATTGTCAATGTTAATGGTTATATCAATTATTTTTAGTCACACACACACACACACCATTAGCATGCTAGTCTAATCGACAAAAGATGAATACTCTAATTTTGAGAACATGAGTTCGATTCCTAGGAATGTTGAATATATTTTCTTAGTATACTTGCCAAATCACTTGTCATGCAATTGGAACAAGTATTGTACATTCCTTGACCTGATGGCTCTTAGGCACATATATGAGCCAAGGGATAGTATGGGTTGAGTTTGTGGAGTGAGGGAGGAGGGCAGGGAGACTATATATATATATATATAGTTATGTATATATATAGTTAATTATGTATATAATGATGTATACATAATTGTGTATATAAATATATATACATACATATATACATATATATGTATATATAACTTTATAACTACATATAGATTTATACCTAATAGGTGTGTGTATATATAGTTATGTATATATGGTTGCATAGTTGTGTAAAACATAGTTATGCACACACACACACACACACATATTACTGTATATATAATTTGTTTTTTGATAATTTATTTGTATAACCAAATATTTCTGTTTTAATATTTTTATATAAGTGTAGGAAAGAAAACATTAAGAGACCAGGGATGCAGCATTAGCACAATAATGGAGGTCCAGTTGTCTGGTTTGTGGGTTGAAATTTTTGGAGCAGAGGCTGATCCGTCCCATGATTCGACCCGCTCCGGTTAAATGAACCGAGAGAATTTTTATTATAAAATGTTTTGTAATTTTTAATTTTGGGTTGATTTTTTTGGACCTGGGAACTATTCATCATCATCTCTCTCTCTCTCTCTCTCTGTGCAATTTATCGTGACTGCTTAGCGCTGCATACAGTAAGACAATTTTTGTTGGTTTAATCTGTAATGCATAAACATTTACTGGTGGATGTAGCTAGTCATACTGAGCGACTTGCGAACTACGTTATTTCTAGTGTTTTATTTCTCATTTTTGATTATGCCATTGGTTGGATTGTAGATTGGATATATATTATTTGTTGTTCTGTTGTTCGTGTTGTCTTATGTATCTTAATATCACTACCGTGGAAGTGCAATTGCCCTATATTTATATATATATTAACCAATATATGCATAACTATATATATATATATATATAATATTGTGATATATATAAAATATATATCTATATATTTACTGAAAAATTAGCACATTATATATTAGGATATATAGTTATATATATCACCTTATATATCATGAGATATATCATGATATATATATATATATATATAACACTTACTATATATATAGTCTTATATCATGATATCTATATTATTTATCACCATATATATAAAGATGTATAACTACATATAGTTATATGTATAATTATTTCGTTATACCCTTTTGTACATATAGTTATGTGTATGTATATATATAATTGTTAGAAATTAAAGAAGAAAAAATAAAGAAACATAGTTATGAAAGAGTTCTGACTTATATCTTATTGATCTAAATGTCTTATTTATATAAGATATAAAATATCTGAATTAAATACAACATTTAATTGTGTACATTACAAACAAATATAATGACCTTCATGGATAATCATAAGGTCTTCATTGGTGATTGAGATGTCATTCATAAATATTCATACTATCTATAATACTTCCCATTGGATGATAATCACTGCTAAAAAGAATTATTATAATTATCTCATTATAAATCTTGCCAATAAAACCCAATAGAAATAGAATAAAACATGGAATAAGAGAATAAAACCCAATATGCTAAATTCTATGATGATGCCCCATTCATGGTAACATTATTATCTTGTATTTAATATCTCAAAATTGAAACCTTTAAGCTAATGCATTCTAATTTGATATACTAATTTCTTGGATGTTATTATAGTTAACATTTTTGTAACTAGGTGAGCAAGAATATCATTTGATCATATTTTCTTAATATTGATTTCACCTTTTTTCTAAAGCTCGTGTACATAGAAAAACTTTGGAGAAGTATGCTTAGTTTGATAACCCTTTATATATTCTCTTTTGATTTATGTGGTGCATGCAACATTATCTTTATATGTAGTATTGTCAAAGCATCTTTGATAGAAAATAATGTATAGGACTTTTGAATATATTTTATCATAGATCTCAATCATTATATTCATGGTTGACTTCATGAATTGCTAATATTTTTTGAATGATTTGAAGAAGTGGAAACCATTGTTTTTTTAACCAATCTTTGTGATATTACAGCATTGCCACAAGCAAAACAAATATTGTTAGAAATCAAACACATTACGAGGTTATGAAAAATATTATGCATCTACATACCCATTTAATTGTGATTTTGCTTCTTTTGAATAATATAGGCCTATGACACTTGTCCCATAAATATTATGTATGTTTAATTATGTTCCAATGCCATTTGGTTGGGGTAGAACTAACAAATTGAGAGAAAATTTTTTATCTGATTTAGTATAATTTTAAAGATACATTAGTATACCAATTACACCAAGATATGATACTTCTAGGCCAAACAATTTTTTTATTTTTTTTAGGATGAAATGGGTCTTCGTTCACTTCAAGTGAATGAAGATAGGCCTATGTTACTCGTCCCATAAAGATATCATAATATAATTTTAATTATGTACCAATGCTTTTTAGTTGGGGTATAACTATATCTTACTAACAAATTGAGAAAGAATGTCATATCTGATTTTTTATAATTTCAAAGATACATTAGTATATCATTTATACCGAGATATGATACTTCTAGCCCATACATTTTTAAAAAAATTTTTTAAGATAAAATGGGTCTTCATTCACTTCAAGTGAACGAACAATGATAGGCAAATTTAGTAGATGCTATTTATTCATTTAAAATCATTTTAATATATTTTTTTCTTTCTATATATGTTGATTGATAGATTAGTATACCATCTAAACAATGATCGATCTGCATGCTGAGATGATACATTGTTTTCCCCCAAATCTTTGATTTCAAATTTCCTTTTTAAATAATTGAATATTTTTGGGAGCTCTTCATAAGTTTTTATAAGACTTAAATCATCTACATATAATATAATTATTATAAGCTCAATTTCCAGTTTTTTTAATGAATATATATGGGCAAAATTAGATTATTCACACATCACTCTTTTATCAAATACTCACTCAAATGATTATATCACATAAAACTGGATTTTTTTTAATCAAAATAAAGATTTTTATAGTTTGAATGAATATATGTTTTGAGGTTTTGAATTGGTTTTTTCATGTAATTTGAATCCTTTAGGGATTTAAATATATGCGACATATGTTTTAGCATTCCAAAAAGGACATAATCATCCTAACTTAAGTACACCGTGGTGGAGGTATAGGAACATAAATAGCACAACCAAAATTAGATAAATATGAAATATTGGGTTAGGAACCAAATATAACTTGTAAATGGGAGAATTCTTTATTAGATAAAGGATTGATTCAAATTAAAATGATACCATGAAAAATATCATGTCTCCAAGCATAGGTAATATTCTTCTCAAGATTAAGTCTCTCAATTAATTTACAATTTCTTAATAAGAGATTCAATTAATTCGTACTAAGTATGAGTATATGTGGATGCTCAATTTAGATATCAACTAACCATTGACAAACAATATCAAGGAAGGACAGATAGGAGAATTCATCAGTATTTTCTAGATGAAATGTCTTAATAGAAATATTAGGGAATTATATCTTGAATCAAATTATTTGACAAAATAATCTCGAGAAAGAAATATTTCTATTTGAAAGAAAATATGAAAGTGATCAATGAGTGGAAGCATTCTAAAAAAGTTGGTGATTGAAATTCAACATTGATATATAAAAGTCTTATAATTAACTTATCTTATGAGAAAACAACACAATTATAATCATTAAGGAAAAGAATCTTCTAGTTCTTCAAATAGTGTGCAAAAAAATTATTATTAATATTATGTATCATAGAAATGTCTGGATGACCAAGGCATTCATACTTAATCATAAAATTTACTTGAATAAGAAAAGAGTTTTTATTAGATTTATTTGTTTTCAAACACAATAGAAGTAATGATAATGTATTCTTTATTATCATTCTTCATAGTTTCAATAAGAAATTTATTTCATCAAATATTCTTAAAACTGAAAAAATTTCAGTTAGAGTTAGCAGAATAAAAAGTGTCATCAATTTAGATTTTAATTCCACTAGATAAAAGAATAGTTTTTTCTTCTAGAGCCTTAAATTAGTTTGACAAGACTAAATATGGTATTAACAGTAGACTTTGCTAACATTAAGTTGGAAAATATTTTTTATCCAAAGGATTATGTATGTGGTAGAACAATCTTCAAGGAATGCATCTACATTATAATTTATATGATTTATCAAGGTGTGAGGGGGATCCATATATCTTCAAGTATAAATAAACAAAAGAATTTAATAAAAAATAATCATATGTCAAAGTAAATTTATTCAAATGGAGATAACATAATAAAATTCTAATTAAAAATAGATTGGCTAATCTAAACAAATATTTCCATCACCAATTAGATAGTTAATTTCTCTAATAGGGTCCTCAAAAAATTTTCAAACATGTATATGGGTTAAATCCACCAAGTAATCACAGTCAATGAAGTTTATTTGGACTTTCTTTGTATTTCTTTAATTGAAGCTTGTTAGAGGTTGACCAAAGATTTTGAAGTATGATAGGTACCTGACTAGTATAATTTTACACCACAACTTTAACATTCATTATTGTTATTTATTTTGCTTGGTGGCTCCTCACCCTTTTTAGGTCATGCCTCTGAATTATTTCATATATGGTAGTTTGAATAATGTTTTCTATTTTGAGAATTATAATGAATACCATGGTGTGAGGTAATGTGTCAACCATAACCATGCCCATAACTACAAAAATATCTACCACCTCGACCTCATTCATATCCACATCTTTGTCCATGTCTTTAAGTTTGGATAGATGCAACATTGGTTTTAAGCAATGATTGAATGATATAGAAGTAAATGAATGAGATTGATGGTTTTTAGTAGAAGTCATTATTTTATTTAGTCATAATAAGATATATAATCAATGTTGAATATTTAGTGAAACAACAGTATTGATATTGTTGTTGCATGAACACATTCAGTAGAGATTCATGGTCTTTTTAATCATATTTTCTTTAGTGATTTTTTTCTTCACATAATTTTTATTATAAGCTAGTTTTGAATAAAATTGAGTTGTAATTACTAATGGACTTGAAATCTTAAAATTTCAAGTGCATTCATTGATATCATTCTTTTGCGAAGGATTATAATATTTTGGTTGTCATCTCGGTCTCTTAGATTATTCCAAAGGATGAAATGATATTTGACTATAATATATTAACCTTTTAATCTTTCATCAATGTGATGAAAAATGAATGTTAAAGTTTTGGTACGAACATGCAGAGATGCATCATCTTATTTTTTTAATAATATTTTTGAGATTCATTGCATTTAGGAGAATATTTTCAAGTTTTAATATCATCTGAAAGCTATACAAGTAATAATTTAATTAAAAATATTTCAACTTATAAAAAATGATTTCTTTATAATACGTTAAATCATTAATACTTGATAAAAATTAATGATTAAAAAAATAAATATGTTAACTTTTATTTTTTACTTGTGGGTTATGAGTTTTTTTTAGCAAAGTACATAAATTTGTACATAAATTTAGGCTATCTATTATTCATTACATAGCTTCTGGCCATACAATATTATTTTATATAACTTCTAGTTATATGGTATAATTAAAAGAAATTATGGAACTTATGCATAGTTTTTGACTATGCATTTGTAATTTTGTAATCCCATAAATTCTGGTTATGAGTATGGATAGCTTCTAACTATTTATTTATTTTTTTATTCCATAACATCGGATTATGAGTATGCATTCAAATAAATATAATAAGATAGAAAAACAAACTATAAAATGAAAATAGAAGTTCATTACAAACCTTCCAATGACCATTTACAATGTTTTAATTCTCTAGCAACATTTCAAATATTTCAATCATGTGGAGACTCATGTTGATAATATATTAGAAAAGAATAAAGAAGAAATAGAAAAACATAATCATGAAAGAATTTTAAATTATATTTCATTAATCTGGATCTCCTATTTATAGGAGTTATGAAATATCAAAATTAAATATTATATTTAATTTTATAAAAAAAATGTAACGACCATCATGGGTAAGGGTAATTATATAAGGTCTTCATAATGAGAGATCATTCATAGTTTTCTGTATTATTTATTACAATATATAAATGTACGTAAATATAACTATATAAATATACATAACTATATAGACATAATCATACATAGTTACACACACACACACACACAAACTTATATATAACTAATTATAGATATAGATAACTACATATATACATAACTATGAATGCAGAAATAACTATATATACATAACTACATATATATATGTGTGTGTGTGTGTGTGTGTGTGTAACTATATATACATAACTATACACTACAAGAAAAGACATAATTAGAAATGCGCTATTCTATTTCTAATTCCACCACAATGGTCAAATAACAATGTAATTAGAAATGGAAAGAAACCATTTCTAAAATGCTCATCTCTAAATTTTAGAAACAGATAACACAAGGGTATTTTTATAAATAGCATGGATATTTTCCATCATTAAATTAGAGATGGAAAAAAAATAGAAATGTTTTATCAATTTCTAAATGAGCAACGTAATAACATAAAAATGCAGCATCCATTTCTATTATCTACAATAGAAAATTGATCCATTTTTGTAGTTTCTATATATATTATACAAATATATATTGAAACCATATGACCTGCAATCAAATAAGCACATCCACATATTATTCATCAAATGAGATTCACATAACATCCACTACAGAACATCACAAACACATGTTAGATAACAAAAATAAATGTCCATAAAATTCAATACATAATTCATAACCTATTTAAAGAAATAATAACACAAAAACCATAATTTTATATTTTAATATATTCATTGCAAAAAATTGATGACACATCACAAATAACTATGAGTCTTTATCTTGATGAGTATTATCCTCCATTGACCTGGAAAGATCCTCTTTAGAATGAAAAAATTGATAATGCCTCTACCAACTCGCACATTATTTTCTCATTCTTCAAAATATTCTATTGCATTTCATATTTTATTTTCATTTTTTTCTTTTTTTTCCTTTTCTTCAAATTTCTTTTGTATTTCTTCATTCTTATTTTTTGCATCTCTTCATATTTTTTATTACATCTTCTCATTTTTCCTTTGTAATGTATCTTGAATTTCTTGTATCTTCTCGTGTAACCTCTCATCAAACATATTTTTGTAATTGGAAGATGATGCTGAAGAACTCCAAATAGAACTTGGATAAAATGTAGATGCATGGGTACCAATATCATACACTCGTTATTTTTTCAGCTCCACTCCAATTACTTGAAGATAAATATGCACAACATCAATCTCTGGTGCCTTTATAAAATGGTCTATCAATTATGAAGTAATTACAACTGTATTCTTCATAGCTTCCTACAATTATAAAAATACAACATAACTCATCATTAATATATTCAAATATATTTTACACTAGCACATGAAACTATTATCTCCCCACTAAAAAATAAGATAAAAATGAAGTTAGTTATTACATTTAATGAGTCCATAAATAATAATTCATTAGTTATGATAAAAAAATATAGTTAAGTTTCCATATTATTTATAGTTAATGCCAAATAATTAATTTTTTTTTGCATTTTTTTCTTTTATTAATTGCAATTTACATATGAAACTACAAGTACAACATGAGAAACTCAAACATTATTTGAGTGTTTATTTACAAATAATCCATCATTCTTCTTGTGCATTCGCTTGAATACCTCAAATAGTATTGGTGGACGTCCCAACTCAGCCTCTTGAAACTAAATAATAGTTACAATTAAGGGAAATCATACATTCTCACACATATTTTATCCATTACATTTAAAAAATTTAAAAATAACAAAAAAAATGAAAGACAATTATACCAAATTATTGAATATTGATAGGTTACATTTGAACCTCCAATCTGTTTTGAAGGTCCTGATCCTTCATTTGCTTTCTCTAATCAATGATTGTGTGAGTCAATCTAGGACAAGGTATTGAACTCCTCACTATTCTAGTGTTCCCACCACTTTATCCAAAAACTAAGGGGGTCACTATTAGGCTCTGCATATTTACTATACTATTTCTTCATTTTTAAAGCTTGTCATTATATCTAACACTTGTCGTAGTTTCCATGTATCCTTTACCAAGACCACCAAAGCAATATTCCATTTGTACATATTTTTAAAAAACGAAATAAAATGATAGTACATGTAATGCTTTTATTTTAAGAGTAAATCATATTAGAGCAAATTGAAAAACAAGGAAATGCATTTAAATTGTATCTCAAATTCTTCTCAATAAAATTATTTCATACTTAGATACACTTTGCTCCACTTTATACCCTCCACAACTAGTTTCTCCTTAAATAATTTTCCAATTATATGAGAAGTATAAGGAATAACCCTATGGGTGGTTTAACATTAGCACTTACATTTACAAATAAACAAAATACACCAATTTTTCTGCTAATAAGTTAATATTTAATTTATTTAAATTTATTATCCAAAACATTGTATCACAAATATTATTTTAATTCTAAATGATAATGTTTAATAAGTAGCAATATCATACTTTGTTATTATTTTAAATAACTAAATTTCAAACATTATATACAAATAATTTCATTCACATTTTATTTTATATTTAATAAAAAAGAAAAAAAAATGAAAACGTGATAATGAATGCATGTAGTGAATTTAAGAAAGCTATCTACTATTTGTTGTGAATTGTGGGCCGAAAGAAGATTTTCTCATAACTTGGCAAATTATGGATTGTGAATATCTTATCGGTGTCGATACTTTAACATCAATGTATGGGCCTCCTAAGATAGGTGGGATGAAGCTATCAATATCTTTTGGTGCAAAATGAGATGAAGATGGAATATTAATGGTAGTAAATCCATGTATGTCATGATGCGGTGATGCCAAAGTTTACTTCGTACGTGTAGGAGAATATGTAAAGATATTTAATATATTGTCATCACTGAATACATGTAGATTTCCTCCTCCACAAACTATTAGTTGACTTCTTCTACCCATACACACATATTGAGATCCTCGACTACTTGAATGATTACCTCTCATACCTAAATCAAGTTATATAAATATAAAAATATACAGAGGCAATACAAAAATGTAATGAAAATATCAAAAAAAAATATAATGATAAACACATTGACATTAAAAAAACATATAAAAAATTTTTATTTAAAATCAAAATTATAACAATTATAAAATAAGAATGAAAAAATTACAAAGTAGTCAATAAATTTCTAGTCATCATCGGAAATTTCTAACAAATTATCTTTATCTACATATTCATCTTCTTCTAATTATCCAATTAATTCCTCTTCATTATCTTCGTCAACATGGTTATCATCAATGTACAAATAGTTTTCACCTTCACCAAGTAATGTTTGAAGACCATCATCTACCTCACAAATGATTGAATAGAGTTTCACATTGTTCTCTTGAAATGCTGATACACGTGATGGAGTGACAATAATATCATTTTCAACAACTTCAACCGCTAGTCTAGGTTTTATTTTACATATTACTTACCAGTGACAAATTCTTTCTTGTGGTTGGATAAGTGGTGTAACATACTTATTTGACCTATATCACAAGAATAAATATCTCATACTTATAATAATATTTCTTATGGTGCACATCAATAAGGTTGTATAGATGATGAATTCTAGTACCCATATTTGGAATAGGATCAAACCAATCACACTTAAATAGAATTATCCTCCTAATTGGTAAAGCAGGATACTCAACATATAGAATTTCAATTAGTCAATCATGAAAATCAGTAGTAGATGTAGTATAATTAGACCCTTTGATGCAAAAATCTCTATTCATTACAGCTCTATTTGAACTATGTTTCAAAGTATAAAATTTTTATCTATTTACATAATGTATTAGATACATATATAAACTTTATAATGAGCATTTTGCATGATTTTTCAGTTGTTTATTACATATATTTGATGAATGAAATTATACCTACAAAATGATCAAGGATAAATTCATACTTATTTTATGTATACATAACTATTTAGAACCAAGAATAATAAGTTATATACTGACATATTTTTCAAACCAATTTGTAAAATCTTTTTCAAGCTTTCAATCAATTGAAGGTTCATCAATATGAGGTTCTCTTTGCCTTAATTCCTTTACATATATTCTTAAAAAACAACAATGAAGGTATTTTGAATTAATAAAAAACTATATCACATACAATGACAAAAAAATATGATAAAAGAGCAACTTTCTCACATTTTAACAAAATATATGTATGCATAGCATAATATTTATGATTATCCAAAAAATATCTTGATGTTGCTCTACCATACGATCAACCCGCATGTCTAAAAATAGAAAGCATATCATTTTATTCTGATATATTCCTCATATCATATACATTATTTGGTGAGAATTTATTATGTCAATTATATAAATGTGATCGAAAGTAGCGTGCACAAGATAATGAAGCCTCTTTAACCAAGTAGGCATTGCATATTGATCCTTTCACTTCGGCTTTATTTTGAACATTAATTTTTAATTTTCTAAGATATCTAATATATATATGTATATGTGTGTGTATATATATATATATATATATTAGAAAAAAATATTCATCGTATACATTTAAATTTTTAGATTAATAAATTAAAAATATATAACCTCTCAAATAGATACATCTATCTATATTGCACAGGGTCTGCTATCATGGAGTCATATGGCAAGTGGACTAGAAGATGCATATTTCATGGAGTTGATGAAGTTAGAAGGAAAAATATACTCAAGTTTACATAAAATAATAGGGATGTCATTTTGTAATTGCTTCATTTCTTTTTTTCTTATGCCATTATAAGTGAGATTCTTAAAAAAATGCTTATTTCAGTCAATGCTTACCAAATATTTTATGGAAATAATTCACAGAATGCTATAAGTATTAGCCTCTGCATGAACACATGAAAATCATGACTTTTCATCCCAAATAACTTATGCTTCTTCATATCAATACATCTTCCCATGCTAGATGCATATCCATCAGGGAACCTAAGCCCCATTAGTTATTTCCACTAAGCATTCTTTGCATCTTTTTCAAGACTATAATAACCTTTAAGGAATTTATTTGTTGATTCATCCTGATGTAACTCTAGACATGAACATAACTCTTTCAAATACTTTATTGATTTGCCATTAACTTTTGTTTTTTCTTCCACATTCATGATAGTTAAAAAATATTATTAAAAAAGTAATTTTTAATGTGAATCACATCTAAGTTATACCTAATTAGATTGATTTTCTAATAAGTCAAATCTTAAAAGTTCCTTCTTTTCTTCCAACCAAAATGATAATTCTTAGAAATTTGTGTATTAATGTAATCTGCATCAACATCCATAATATTTTTGAATCTATATCTTTCAATTACATCTAATACTTCCTCACATCACCTCAAAAGAGATGGACTTTTTATGACTTTATCGTCTTTCCTAAATGTGTTAATATTCATCCAAAATAGATATTCCACATATAAGAACTTATGGTGGTTATCAAATCAGAAAGTATTTCTTCATTTGCTTAGATAAAATGTATTTGAGTCCTCCATGTAATAAGGATACGCTAATTACCTTATAATACTCCATCATGACAACATTGAATATCCAAGAAAGTCACTTATTTTTCACATAAGTATTGCTTGTATTTTGAAAATTTGCTTTTTAGATATATCATATATTTCAACACCATTCTTCAACAAATTTTTGAGCTCCACTATTAGGGGTCGTAGAAAAACATATAATTTGTCTTTTGGATTTCTCGGACCAACAATGATAACACACAAAAATAAATACTCATCTTTCATGCACATCCATGATGGTAAATTATAAGGTGTAACAATAACCAATCATTAGAGTACTATTTACCTATTTATCCAAATGGCTAAAATTCATCTGTGTACAACCCTAATCTAATTTTTCAACTTTCATCTACAAAAGATGAATAAAAATTATCAAAATGTTTCCAAGAAGGAGAATTCGAGTGATGCCGCATAATGTCATCTTTAGTATTATGCTCTTTATGCCAACTCATGTCATTAGTTGTAATTTCAAATGTAAATAATCTTTACAAATGAGGACTCAATAAACAATAATAATCTTCTTATGAAAAATATTTGTTTTCTACCTTTTACATGTTGTATTTCTTTTTTTTAGAGGATAGTTACTTAAATTACATGTAGTTACTTTATTATCCATGCCCCAATATATTATGTAGACATTAATGTAGCAATGTATTTTTTTCATAGGAAACCCCAAACCTCGCATTAACTTTTTTGTTCTATAAAAACTATTTGTCATGACATTATTCTTTGGGAACAATTCAGATAACAACTAGCATATTTTATCATAACACCTTTCTAAAAAATGATACTTTACCTTTAAATTCAATAGTCTAGCCATTTTAAATAACTTTGAGTGACCATATAAATTACCTAGCCAAATCTCTTCTTCTAAAGCCTTTAGCATTTCATAAAATATTTTTGCTGATGATATTGGGATATTGTTAGTGTCATCTAGATATAATGAAGGACTAATAATAATCATTAAAATGGATTCACATGTATCATTTGGATTAGAAAATTCCATTGTAATATTTGAATCAACACTTCTATGTACATAATTCTTAGTTATCTGCGGCAAAACTAATTTCTCATATATATATAAAACATAATAGTCTATAATGGATCTATTTGTTGCAAAGTGATATTGCACTATGTCCACATCTCGAAAACTTTGATTTTGGCATTTATGTGCTTTACATGGGCATCTTATTTTTGTTTCATCCATATATTTAGGTTGTTTCTCTCCAAAGCCAATAAACTCCTCAATCCCCTAAACAAACTCATTAGTCAAAAATCCATATTTCAGTCTTATATTTATCCATTGACAATTAGATCGTAATGTTTTTCATTTCGATAATAGATAACACATATTTATTGAATTGTAATAATATAGATAGAAATTTATTTGTAAAAAAGATATAGTAAAATTTTTATGATATTTAATAAATCTAATAAATAAGTTGTAGTAACATCATTATTAGATAATTTTGAATTAAAATGAGATAAGATAGGTTGCTTCAATGTCTTAGATATTTATCAAAAGTCATTGGAAGTATTTTGTTTATTGGGTTGTAATTTGTGTACTTGTTTATGTGTGATTTTTCCACATAATGGTGTAATTTTATTTTATGATTTTTGTATTTCATTAATGGCATTCTATAAACTACCCTTCAATATGTTGATCCTTCTATATTGATGATGGAACTTGGGGCCATGATGATGCCAATGATGATTGTAGTGGCCAATGATGCTGCCTCTAGCGGTAGTCATGGCCATTGACAATTCCTCTGGTGGTAGTCGCTATTAATGTTGATGCTTCTCATGGTGGTCATAGCTTGCAATCATGCATGTGAAGCAATAAACAATAAAGATCAATGCATGTGGTGTAACTCATGGTGGAAAAGGTATATGATGCAAAAGAGCAAGGCCAAAAAAATCCTAAGCTTGGCAAATTCATCTCGGTCAGATTCAAACCAGGTGAATTCTATGTGATGTTATTTTTTTAGGATAGTGCATTTAACCATTACAAAACTAAATCAAATAGATTTGACCTAGTTTAAAATACTATCCCAAGCTTTAAACTACTTCATGGAAAGTCTAAGGTTATAGTGCCCTAACACTAATATAGCTTGGATGTTCAACATTTAGATATATATGATGCATAGTCAACATGTATTTGTTGCATGTTGATGTGGATGTATGATTTGATTGATAAATATTATATCATGTGTATAATTAAAACAATTTGTGTGATAGTTGTGTGCCAAAAATAGTTAGTTCGCATAACCTTTATACATACATGTTTCACAAAATCATTATATTTATAGTTTACATACTTGTTTTAATTAAAAAAGGAGAAAATAAAAATCTTTAATTTTAAAATATCTAAGTGGGTGAAAGAATTTATCAAGAATGAATCTCATGGTCTCTATTACTAGTTTGAAGATTGTGTAAGTCAGTTAGCATGTTGGTCTTGGTGCCTTCTCTTTATATGATTGACTTTCTGGTGGTATACTCAGCAAAAACCATCAAAATGTAGTTCTGTAGATTATTTAAATAAATCACATCTCCATCTAAAGGATCCATTTAAGGATCAAACAGTTTAGACTAAGGCGATGGTTTACACTTATTTATAAATGATGACACCCTTTCTATTTGAGTCACTACTATTATTTGTAAGACTAACGATAAGTCATCAGTTGAATCTTGTTTGGCACATCTCATTGCATAGATAGCAAGATTTAAGGGAATTTTTCTATCTAAATATATAATAAATAGTAGACATCCTTCCATTGAGGCATATTATTCATAGAATATCAGTTTGATGATGAATTCATTCAACAATTGGTGGAGGGAACCAATTTTTTGTGACTAAATTCAACCTAAAAATCTTATTGTAAAATTTTCAAGTGTTTTAAAGAAATCACATTCAACCCACTCACCATTATACTCAGAAAATGAACTCGATGAGACTAATTACATAGATTGGAAAAGAAACCATGATATTGTCTTGACTACTAATAACTATAAGTTTGTACTCATATATCTATGCTAAGATATGCCTCGAGGAGGAGAAACTAATGAGAAAGTTCAAGCCTTATGAGAAATGGGTAAAGGCTGATGAGATGTCAATATATTATATTTTGGATTCTATATCAAATATGCTCCAACATCAAGATAAGTCAATAACTACCACCTATAATATGATATCTAATCTTAAATAAATATTTGAGAATGTGACTCATTCTGCTAGACTAAAAGTCTTGAGTGATTTGATGAATACTATGATGGTTGAAAATACCCTAGTGAGAGATCATGTTTTAAAGAAGATTGGTCTTATATAGATCATTGGAGCTAAATGATGTGGATTTTTAGATTGATATTATTCTCTAGTCACTACAAGATTCTTATAGGCAATTCGACATAAACTATAACATGAACAAACTTGATTGGACATGGACACAATTGCTTAAAAAATTGGTATCAGTTGAAAATATTATCAGAAAACTATCTGGAGTATTTATGGCTAAAAAGTCTTATTTTAAACCGAAAAGAAAGAAAAGGAAGAAATTTTAGAAACATGCTCATGTTCCATAAATAGCTCCTAAGTCACAAGTTGGAGTGAGAAAACTAAAAGGTAAATATTTTCATTACAAGTATCAAGACACTAGAAAAAGTAGTATCTAGTTTATCTTAACAAGATGAAAAAACAAGCTAAATATCATTTACTAGTAGTTGATACATTTTTAGAGGTGGTATATATGGATATATAGTGTGTAGATAAGGCATCAATAATTATGTTTGTAATTCAATGTAGTGGTTCCAAGAATCCAAAAAACTAAAGTGATGGTGAGGTTGATCTTCATATTGGAAATACTATAAAGGTAGTGGTTGTTATAGTGAGAGATTATTTACTTCAATTTGAAAGAGATACTACAATCAGAAAGGAATTTGATTTTTATTTATAGTCTGTTTAAAAATGATTTTTTTTATTCAGTAATTTTGGCACAATTTACTTGGATACGAAGTTTTTTTGTCTTGGTGTATTAAAAGACAACCTTTATATTATTTATACTATCTCTACTCTACTACAAGGATATGAATCATATAATATCAATCTCTTACCATATAAAAGAAATATCATTTTGATATGAACCAGACCTACCTTTGTCACTTATGCCTAGGTCATATAAATTTCAAATGAGTTTTGAGACTAGTTAAAGTTAAAGATGAACCATTGGGTTCATTAAAAATGGAAACACTTATAGCATGCAAATCCTACTTAGAAGGAAAAAGACCAAGCAACCATTTGTGACTAAAGCTATAGAGAGAAAAATTAATTGGCGTTGGTTCATTCTAATTTATGTGAACCCATGGTTATATAAGCAAGAGGTAGTTTTGAATACTTGATTATATTTATTGATGATTACTCAAGATATGAGTATATTTATTTGATATGCTATAAGTCCGACACCTTTGAGAAATTCAAAAAGTATATGGAATAAATGGAGAAATATCAGAATAAATATATCAAGACACTAAAATCTGATCATTATGGTAAATATGTATTGGAAGAATTTAGGAACAACTTATCAAAGCATGAGATTACTTCCCATTTATCTACACCTAGTGTATCATAACATGATATTATGATAGAAAGAAATAATAGAACTTTTATAGATGATGAGTTATCCAAAAATATCTGATTCCTTCTAGGGATATGTAATAGAAGCAATAGCCTATATTCTAAACTTGTTTCCATCTAAGTCAATATCATTGACTCCAACTAAATTGTGGACTATGTGCACGTATGAATACTCCATCTAAGTCTGAAACACATTTATTTTTTGGCTTGCCCATCACATTTACTAAATGGGAAAGCATATAAGTATGAATCATGAATGGAAATTTGTTTGTTTGTCAGATATCATAAAGGAAACAAATGTGGTTTACTTTATAATCCAAAAGATCAAAAGGTCATTGTAAGTATCAATGCCCAATATATAGAAGAATACTCTTGGAAATCATTATTTCTAAACATTGTAAATATGTCATTGACATGTCAATTGTACAATGAGAAAATCATGATTATAATGGTTTGCAAAAATTTAGTATCTATATATTGCATCATTAGAATTACACAATCAAAAGGAGTATCTCATCATGATGGGAGGATTATTCATAAACCTATATGATATATACTCTTGGAAGACTCATATGATAGAATCCATGATGAGATAGATAATGATCCCAATACCTATGCTAAGGTGCTCAAATTATATAAAGATGCAATACTTTGGCAAAAGGATATGGGATCAAAGATGCAGTCCATACACTTAAATCAAGTCCAAGATCTTATAAAAACACCTAAAGGGATAAAAACCATCAAGTGTAGGTGAATATATAAGAAAAAGAAAGAAACAAATGGTAACATTGACACTTAAAAAGCTATGCTTGTTGTGAAAAGGTTTACTCATAAAGAAGAAAAATAATTAAGAAGATATAATTTCACCAATAGCAATGATTAAGTATATCTAGATTATCTTGTACATTACAACTCATTATAACTACGAGATTTGGTAGATAGATGTGAATACTAAATTTTTGAATGTGCACCTTGAAAATTATATCTATATGATACAACCTGATAGTTTCATAGAAAAGAGCCGAAAGTCCATGTTGTGTAAATTAAATAAATCTATTTATGGACCAAAACAAGCATGTAGATCTTAGAATACTTATTTTGAACAAGTTATTGAGTTTAATGCCATTATTCAATGTCTAGATGAATATTGTGTGTATAAGAAATACATCAAAAATAATGTAGTATTCTTGGTGTTGTACATAGATAATATATTGCTAATTAGAAATGATGTAAGAAAATTATCTTTGGTCAAGGTCTGATTGTCTGGTCACTTTAATATGATAGACTTAGGAGAAGCTAGTCATATTCTTAATATCAAACTTATATTAGATTGGAAACTAAGAATATTAGGCATGTCTCAAGCTATATATTAACTAGCTATTGACCCACTTTAGCATGCAAGATTCCAATACAAGTTTTCTTCCTTTTCAGACATAGAATCACCCTATCAAAGAATTAATGCCCAAAATAATTGAAAAAATAGAAAATATAAGGGTAGTTCCATATGCATTAATAGTAGGAAGTCTTATGTATGTGATGTTCTACACTAGACTTGATATATGCTTTATTATGAGCATGGTTAGTAGATATCAATCTAACCTAGGGCATGAGCATTTGATAGTAGCCAAACAAATAATCAAGTACTTGAAAACAATAAGAGATTATATGTTGATTTACCAAGCAGAAAATTTGGTACATATAATGTACATGGATTCAAATTTCAAATTAAAAGAGGAGTTAAGAAAGTCACACTGGGTTATGTGTTTACCTAGGGTAGTAATGTCATAAGTTATAAAAGTATCAAATAATCGTGTATAGTTAATTTCACCATGAAGACTAATTAAGTGGCAGTCTCAGAGGTATTTAAGGAGATGAATGGCTCAAAAACTTCATGATGTATCTAGGAATCTTTAATTTTATGCTACTACCTGTTATACTTTATTGTGATAATAGTAAAGTAGTTTCTATCTCAAAAAAACCTAGAACCCACAAGAAGGTAAAACATATCAAGCATAAATATAATATAATAAAAGATATTATAAAAAAAGAAGATATGGTGATGATGAAAATGACATTAGTGGAGAACTTGGCAGATACTTTTATGAAGAGCTTTACAGCTAAAACTTTTGAAAGATATGTACAAAAAGAAATGAGAGCTAGACATGTGGTACCATTGTATTAAGTATAAGTGTGAGATTTTTTGAAAGTATTTTATATTGAAAGCCAATTTTGGTTGTTTTCTCTTGATTGGTTAGACTCATTTTTTTATTTTAATGAATAAATTTGAAATGATCTGAATTTGTAGAAATACAAGTATCATATATTTTGCATAGCATATGATTTGGTGCATAAAGTTTGTTGCATGGAAGATCAAATCATTAATTCTTATATAATATAAGGTTAATAATTACAATCTAACTAGAACTACATAATCTATTGATAAGATTATATCACTAATATTTTGTAGATCTATCTTGATTATGGAGAATAATAAAGTTCTACCTTCTAGTTCTAGTATACTTATGTGTATTGAATGAGATCACCATGACGTGATTATTTTGTATTGACAAAATATATTATTATTATTATTATTATTATTATTATTATAAATACTATTACTCTTAATCTTGAAGTAATCAATACTCACATATTCTTGTTAATAATTAATTTGATTCACAAATAGTGAGATCTATAAATAGATTTATGAACCTTATGAATTAGATAACTTTATCGACTATATGGTGAATATTGATTGTTGATAGAATCCATATTCTATTAGAAGGATTGATGATATCCCCTTGATGAAGCTTATAAGTTTTGATAATACCAAATTCTATAGGTAGATTTTAATCATACATTTCAAAAAAGTTAAGTTGAAAGTCTCAAAGAAATAAAAGAGATATTTAAATAAATTTTTAGTAATCTAATTTAATTGATGAGTATCTGTAATTTAAATATAGAAAGTTTAATAAGTGTTAAATAACAATTGGTATAAATTATTTTGAATCAATGAGAGAGCATAGTTATAATTCTATAATCTATAGTCGTGTGAATTATAGGTAATGTAAATTTAGGTATGAAATAATTTAGATTGGAAGCTCGAGTTCTTATTCAGGCTAGGATTTATTCCATAGTCTTGTTCAGTGTCATGTAAATGTATTATATATTTTGTTTATTTGAAATATATGTATATGTATATAATTAGAGTAATTAATTTAATTATAATAGAATTAATTGATTTGTTAAATCAAATTAATTAATTTATATTGAATTAATTTGATTATATATATATATATATATAATATAAATCTTTAATTACATTTTAAAACGAAATATATAAATAAATAACAAAGGATTAAAAGTATATGTTACATCACCTTTAAAAAGATGATGTGACATATATTGTTTTTAATTCTTTTTTTATTTAAAATTTTATTTTTTTTATAAAATAATGTGGTGAAGATGATGCGAGGACTACAGTAGTGTTTTCTTCTTCGTCGAGAAACTAGAATAAAATATATATGAGATTGACACCATAATGGACAAGCACTTCGTTTAAGGTATGTTCTTTTGAAATAACTATAATTTTTAACTAAGCAAATAATCTCATCCTATGTGCATTATCATGTTGAATAATTTTTAAATTCTAAGTCTCCAACAATGCTAAGAATGCATAGGTGATGACATTATGTATGGCTAGATTAGGTCTTATAATTTTGATATTGAATGGATAAATACCTTGATTAAATAAAGCCATTCTAGCTTCTATTGACTAAATTAAATAGGCCAGCTATATATGTGTTTGGATTATTGATTAAAATGGTAATAAGATTGGATGTATCTTGTTTATGGGATCGTAATTTGTGCCCTTGTTTAAGTGTGACTTTTCCACATGGGGGTGTAATTTAATTTTATGATTTTTGCATTTCATTAATGGCATTTTGTAAACTCCCCTTTGATATGTTGAACCTTCTATTATGATGATGGAATTCAGGGCCAATGATAGTGCTTATGGTGATAATCACAGCCACTAATGGTACCCTGGTGGTATTTATGGCCAACAATAGTACCTCTAATGGTAGTCATGGCCTATGATGATGCCACTGAAGGTAGCCAAAGCCAATGATAGTGCATGTGGAGGAATATGCATTAGAGATCAATGCACATGGTGGAACTCATGGTGGTAGAGGTAGAAAATGTTGAAGAACAAGGCCAAAAAAAATCCCAAGCATTGTGAATTTGTCTTGGTCAGATTTGACCTAGGCTTGGAACACTACCCTGAGCCATTACAAACTAAATCGGGCAGATTTGACCTAGTTTAATGCACTATCCTTAAACTTAATCATGGAAAGTCTAAGGTTATAGTGCCCTAAAACCAACATGGTTGGGCTATTCAACATATAGATACATATAGTCATCACATATTTATGGCATGTCTTGTGATTATATATGTTGTAGCATGTCATTGAGGATATGATGACATAATTTGGTTGATGAATATTGTAGCAAGTATATAAGTATAACACCTTGTGCTATAATTATGTGCAAAATTTAGTTAGTTTGTGCAACCTTCGTACATATACATTTCATAAAACCATATTATTTACAAATATAAATTCTTATTTTATTTAAAAAATTAAAAAAATTAAAAGCCCTCAATTTTAAAAAACACAAGTGGGTGAGTGAGTTCATCAAGGATATATGCAATAGTCTCCATCACTAGTTTAAAGATTATGCAAGTTAATTATTATGTTGATCTTGGCATCTTCTCCCTATTAAACTGACTGATTTGTAGGTATGCTTAGCAAAAACCATCATAAGGTAATTTAACGAATTATTTGAATGAATCACTTCTCCATCTTAAGTATTCATTTAAGAAACAATTAGTTTAGAATTAGGTGTTGATTTACATTAGCTATTGATAATAGCATCCATTGTATCTGATTTATTACTATTACTTATAGGACCAAAGATAAGCCATTAGTTTAATCTTATTGGCTTGGACTATTTTCCAAGTGAGGCATACTATTCAAGAAGAATTAGATTGATGATGAATTCATTGAATATTTGGTGGAGGGAACTAATTTTTGTGGTTAAATTCAACATAATAAACTCATTGTAAAATTTTTAGGTGTTTTAAAAAAAATATCAGTCAACCCACTCACTACTATTCTAAAAGAAAACAAACTCAAAGGGACCAATTATATAGATTGGAAATGAATCCTTGACTTGTCTTAACTACTAAAAACTATAAGTTTATACTCACAAATCTATGTGTGAATAAACCCCATGAAGAGGCAACTAACAAAGAAGAAAAACTTTATGAGAAAAATGGGTAATGATTAATTAGATGTCAAGATATTATATTTAGGTTTTTATATCAAATGCACTCCAACATTAACATCGGTTCATGACTATTACCTATGATCTGATGTCTTATCTCAGAGAAATATTTGGGAATTAGACTCATTCTTCTAGACTAAAAATCATGTTAAATCTAATGAATACAATGATTATTGAAAACAACCTAGTGATAAATTATGTTCTAAAAAAGATTAGTCTTCTAAATGATCTAGAGATCCTTGGAGCTGAGATTATTTTGGATTCTCAAAATGATATTATTCTCTAGTCACTACTAGATTCTTATAGGAAATACTGCCTAATCTATAACATGAACAAACTTGATCGAATATTGGTGCAATTGCTTAAAGAATTGGTATCGGGTAAAAATATTTTCAAAAAACCATCTCGAGTATTTGTGATTGAAAAAACATCTTCTAAACCAAAAGGAAAGTATGGGATTTTGTGCATCTTCTAAAATAGCATGACAATCTAGCTTAGAAAGAAAGATGACCAAGTGACCCTTTGTGGCTAAATGCTATAAAGTCGAAGAGAAATTAGAGATGCTTCATTCTGATTTACTTGGACCATATTTATCCAAGCAAGAGGTAGTTCTGAGCACTTCATTACATGTATTGATAATTACTAAATATTTGAGTATGTTTATTTGATACTCCATAAATCTAATGCCATTGAGAAATTCAAAGAGTACATGATAAAAATAAAGAAATGTTAGAATAAATATATCATGACATTATAGTTTGATCATGGTGGAAAATACCACTTGGAAAAATTTAGAGAATACTAATCAGAACATGAGAATACTTATGCACATGGTGTTCTATACTAGAATAGTATGATAAAAAGAAGGAATAGAACTCTTATGAATATGGTAAGATTAATGATAAGTTATTTAGAAATATTTGATTCCATCCAGGTATATTCATAGGAAGTAACAGCTTATTTTCTGTACTTGGTTCCATCTAAGTCAATACCTATGACTCCAACACATTCACCATTGGGGCTGGCCAACATATTTGCTGAAGTGGAAAGTAGATAAGTTGGAATCAAGAACTAACATTCATTGTCTGATGTCCTAAAGGAACTAAAGGTGATTTGTTATATAATTCAAAAGATAATAAGTATTATTTATCAATTTTTAAAAGAAAACTATATAACAAGCCACAAAGCCAGAAGCAAGATCATTCTAGATGAATTGAGAAGTGATAAAATAACATAAATTTCTTTGCTACCAAAAATAACACATAATGATGGTACAAACATCTCATTACCTCATAGTAATGAGCGGATTATTTAAAGATTCATTGATGATGAACATTGTCAACCTGTCATTGACATGTCAATTGTACAATGAGAAAATCATGATCATTATAGTTTACAAAAATTAGCATATGTACTTCACATTGCTATCAATACACATTCAAATGGAGTGTTTCATCATGGTGGGAGGATTATTCATAAACATACATGCACTCAAATCAAGTATGAGATTTTGTGGAACTACTCGAATGTATAAAACTCATCTAGTGCAGGTTATGTATAAAAAAAAGAGAGGAAAAAAATGGTAAATTTTAGACTTATAAAGTTAGGCTTGTTGCGAAAGGCTTTACTAAAAAAAATTATTATGAGGAGACCTTTTCACCAATAGCAATGTTTAAGTCTATCTAGATTCTCTTATTTATTGCTATTCCTTAAAACTATGAGTTTTGGCAGATGGAAGGTGAAGACTATATTTTTGAATGGGCATCTTAAAGAAAACACACACACCCACACAATACAACCTGATAGTTCCATAGAAAAGAGCCAATAGTACATATTATGTAAATTAAATAGGTCCATTTATGAACTAAAATAAGTATATCATGATCTTGAAATATTCAGTTTGTTCAAGCCATTACATCTTATGGCTTTATTCAATATCTAGATGAATAGTGTTATCTCTAGTATTCTTGGTATTGTATATAGATGATATATTTCTAATTGGAAATGATATAGTAGTGTTATCTTTGGTCAATGTTTGGCTATTCAATCAATTTTATATGATTGTCTTAAGAGAAATTAGTCACATTCTTGGGATCAAAATTATATGAGATCGGAAGCTAAGAATGTTGGGTTTGTCTCAAGTTGTTTATATCGAAATGATATTGACTTTCTTTAACATGCAAGATTCCAAGGAATGTTATCTTTCTTTTAGACATTGAATCACTCTATTAAAAAATTAGTGTCTCAAGACACTTGATGAATTGGAAAAGATGAAGGCAGTCCCTTATGTATCAGTCGTAGGAAGCCATATGTATAAAATGCTCTAAAATAAACATGATATCTACTTTGCTATGGGCTTGGTTAGTAGATACCAATCTAACCATAGGTAGGAGCATTTGGCATTAGTAAAATATATAATAAAGTACCTAAAAAAGACAAGAGATTACATGTTGGTATAATGGACAGTATGGTACCTACAGGGTTCATGAATTCATGTTTCCAATTAGTTGAGTATGTAAGAAAATTCATCTAAGGCTATGTATGTATCTTGGGAAGTAAAGCCATAAGTTAGAGATCAAGCAATCTTGTATATTTGATTCTAGTATCGAGGCAAACTATGTGGCAATCTTAAAGGCAGCTAAGGAGACTATATGACTCAAGAACTTTTTGATGTATCTTGGATTCATTCCTTCTATGCAACTATTTATTATATTTTATTATGATAATAGTGGATCGATTACTTAATTGAAAAAACCTAGATCCTAAAAGAAGGCAAATTACATCAAGCATAAATATTATCTAATAAGAGATTTTATAAAAAAAAGAAATGTGATAGTAGTAGAAGTGATATTGGTAGACAAATTGATGGATCATTTTATGAAGAGCCATCCATCTAAAACTTTTGAAAAACATGTAGAAGAAAAGGGATTCAAACAAGTGTCATCATGACTGTGAGTTTATGTGAGAGATTATTGGAATTGTTGTATACTTATCCAATTTTGGTTAATTCTTTTTTGATTGGGTTGAATTATTTTTTTTTGTTTTAATAAATGAATTTGCAATGAGCTGGATTTGTGGAAATGCATGTGTTATTTATTCTACATAATAGATGATTTGGTGAATTGAATTTAACTTACACATGGAAGATTGCATTATTATTTTTGTAGAATAATAGTTTATTATTTACAATCTAGATATAATTGGATAATCTATTAGTAAGATTATAGTATAAGATTTCAGTAGGTCTATCTTGACAATGAATAAAGGTAAAGTTCTAACTTCCAGTTCTAGTATGCTTATGTGTATTGAATGGGACTACCATGGTGTGATTATTTTATACAAAAAAAAATACTAACTCTTAGTACTGTTACATTCAATAATTTATAAATACTATTATTCTTAATCTTGAATTAAGTAATACTTACATGAACTTGTTAATTGTTATTTTGAGTTGTAAAGAGTGAGATCTATAAAAAAATTTATGAACTTTATGAATCATATAACTTTATTGACTGTATGGTGAATATTGATTTCTAATAGAATTCATTTCATATTAAAAAGATTGATGATATCCCCTTATAGAAGATTATAATTTTTGATGTTTTCAAACTCTGCAAGTGAATTTTAATCTGACATATCAAATAAGTTAATTAAAAAGTCTTGAGAAAATAATTTGAGATTGATTGAATTAGATTATTAATTAGTAATTTAATTCAATCACTGTGTATCTATAATCTTGATATGAAGAGTTTAATAAGTTTTAAATAATAATTGGCATAACTTATTTTGAATAAGTAAGAAAGTATAGCTATAATTTAGTAGTAGTATGAATTATAGTTAATATAAATAATGGTTCAATATAATTTGCATTGGGAGCTTGAAATCTTATTTAGGTCAAGGTCCCTTCCATAACCTTGTCTAGTATCATGGAGATTTATTATAGATTTTTTTTATTTGGAAAATATGTGCATGTATATAATTAGAGCACTTAATTTAATTGAAATAAAATTAATAGATTTAGTAAATCTGATTAGTTGATTTATATTAAATTCATTTGATTATATATATAATAAATAAATCTTTAATTACACTATAAAAAGAAATATAAATAAATTAACAATAGATTAAAAGTAGATGCCACATCACTTTTAATCATTAATTAGTTGTTTTTATTGCTTTTATTTAAATTTTATTTTTTTTAATAAAATAACATGGCAAAGATGGTTCGGGACTACTGTAGCACGGTTTTCTTCGTAGAGAAACTAGAACAAAAGATATATGAAAGATGATTCCACATAGGACAAGTACTCTGTTTAAGGTAAGTTATTCTAATTAAAATGATGTTAATTCTAAACTAAGAAAATAATCTCATCCTTTGTGCATTATCGGTATGAAGAATTTTTGAATCCTAAGTCCCCAAGACTAATGTTTTATATCTAATTAATAAATCTAATTATGAAAGTCATCATATTGAGAGTCATTGAATTCAATTTTTTTAATATTCATCCACTTGGACAAGAATTGTCAACCTGTTTCCTCCTTTATTGTGCTAGGTTAAATTTTGCAATAATTTGTGACATTAAATAAATGTTTTAAGTTTGATTTGAAGTGGAAAGTTTTACAAGTTGATGCAACATATAGAAATCATTGAACATTGGGTGTATTTATCTTGCAGATTACTTGAATAAGAGGCATTTGATCTTGTTTTCCATAGATAGATGCATCTGCTAATAATGACTTCGGATGAATGCTTCATGTTTTTTTGACAAGAAATCTTAGGCTGTTTGAATTGAGCAACTCATTTTCAGAAAGGAGATAACATCTCATGTTATCTCCTTTCTGAAAATATAACATCTCCTTTCGAATGAACATCTCATGTTTTTTTGAAAAATATTACATCTTGCAAAAATACATGGACATGTGGAAACAATATTAATACCTAGAAAAGCTTGTTTGGATCTACCACTAATTATAACTTAGTTACAATGCCAAATTATTTGTGATACAATCTCAAATATTTATTTGATAACTAATTTTTTCTAATGAAGATTTACAAGTATATGAGTCATATAAGTAGTAAATATGATGTAAGTCTAAATATCAATCTCATGAGTATTATGTGAGTAGTTTGACCAATCAATAATGAACTAACTTTAATTCAAGTTGAGAAGATAAAATCAAGTCTCAGATAGATACATAGATTCTAGGGTTGATTTATTTTCTTATGTATGAAGAAAATTTTTAAGTATTGGGCCAATGATATGCTCCATTATCACACTAAGGGTTAAGTGATGTGATTTTCCATTGTGCCGCCTTAGCATACAAAGTAGTTATCACAATTGGACTGTCACTAACAAGGATGGTCCCCTCATAGTTGTGTCTTTGGTACTTTACAACCAAAATCACATTTACTCAATTCTAGATGTTGTAACTTTGTTATTATGCCAAAATGTATCATTTATG
Source organism: Sapria himalayana (assembly GCA_029783825.1). NCBI lineage: Eukaryota > Viridiplantae > Streptophyta > Magnoliopsida > Malpighiales > Rafflesiaceae > Sapria > Sapria himalayana. The sequence continues at coordinate 104,886 of JAREIK010003557.1, forward strand.
ACATGATCCAAAAAGCTTCTTGTATGATTGTTTGTCATCTAATAGACTTGAGTTTTTGAGAAGATACTTAGATTCTAGGGTTTATCCACTCCCTTGTGTATGATGACTTTTTTTTAGTATTTAAAAAATGTTATATCCATTAATCAGATGAAAAATATATTAGTGTGGAAATACCCTTGTGGCCTTTTTGCATGCAAGGTGATTATAATCCCTGAACTATCACTACCAAAGATAATCTTTTCATAGTGGTGCCCTCGATACTTTATTACCAAAATCACATATCATTCTATTCATTCGTTATTCACAAGTCTACTCCTTTTAGAAAATATATCATTTTTCCTTGATGACTACATCAAGTATGCATAACTATTCTCCAACCTATAATTCCTTAAAGATACAAAATAATGTGGTAAAAAATATGTTTATACTTTTGACTTTGTATGCATCATACTTATGATAATTAAAATGCATGTTTCTATGAATCTTACATATGGAAATCATATAATAAAAAATAACTCAAAGGGTTGTCACCACCATACGAGACACCTCAACTTGCATGTGTCCCATGATATATTTGTTACTATCTACCATAATCAAAACACAACCCTCATACTATGGTGAAAGTCCTAGGTTAGATTTTCTATTTAATTCTCATTTTACTTGAAAGTTAGTTCTTTTAGAATATACACAATGAAATGTTGTTAAATATATTTGTGATTTTGGATTCATCAGCAACATACTTATAATATTTAAACTTATCTTAATCTCAGGTTTTCACACATAGGTTTATCTCACATGTTACGATTAGAAGTGTTATCACATCATACCACATAAGTGTGTCCTATAGGGTTTATATCACAATTCATCATGGCTAACATGTATGAAATAATGAAATTGTGAAACTCTTAATTGAGCTTCTAAATTTTATCTATGTTCATCAATATCCAAATAACAATATTACCACAAATATATTATGATAATATCATATTATCCATAAAAAGTGCTTAAAAAGCAATCATATATCTCAATTTAGCTTGACATTGGAGAAGAATTAGCATGAGATATTTTAATTGATATCTCATGGAATTAAGGGTTCCTAATGAAATCTCATTGAGGATTTCAATTTAAAAACCTAAAACCAAATAGTTATTACTTGTGTTCACCTTGGATTCGCCCCTAATCTGGGGTTTAAAGTTGCACGCCTAGAGTTTGTTGCTCTTGGCTCGAAATTAAATTTCACACCCTTGTTTTTTTTTCTAAGTGTTGCTTTTATACTTTAGGGATCTATGTGATTATTTATGCTGGATGTCATAGAGCTCAATTGAAGTTGCAATATCATTATCTTATTAATTCTGTTCTAGAGTACAAAAAATCATAGTGGCAATGAATTACATGAACCAAGTTGCTTTCTTTTGGAACATAATATTGTGGCACTAGTAATGGCTAGGACTAAAACATTTCTCTTTGGAATACAAAGTTATGATGTAGGAAATAGTCATGACTTAGGTATTTATCTCTATAACGCAAAGTCATGGTATTGGGAATTCCCACGACTTAGGTGTTTGTCTATAAAACACAAAATCATGACACTATAAATCGTTGTAGCTTTGGTAATTTTTCAGTGGAGCAAAAAGTCATGGTGGCTGGAAATGCTATGTCTAGATTAATCCTCTATGCAACACAATCTTATGGTAGAAAATATTTCCAAGACTAATTTTACTTGGCATTTTCACTCTATCTTAATTAAAGTTGCAGTATTGGAAAATATTCTTGTACTAGTGAGGTACTTGGCTGCCATGACATGAAAATAAAGTCATAATTGTTATGTGTTTTAGAGATCATGTGACTGTAGCTCCAAAAAAAATATTGTGGCCATGAAGATTTCACTATACCATAAAAAGATTATGTCAACTCATAGAGTCATGATATACAAGGTTTTCATGATTAATTTTTTAGAGTAATGGCTATAAAAGGATGGTGTAACTACTCAAATGAATCGTAGAAGGTATGACCAAGTTGTGACATAGAAAATATCATAACTTTCTATCATTCTTCTCCACTCCAAGTCATCACTCTACCGAGTCTACAAATTTTACCCGAACTAAATATGATTTTACTAACATTCATCAAACTCCCTCAAAATAGACATTTTATAAAATTTCTCCAATTAAAGCTCAAATATACATAAATACATCAAAAAAATGCATATCAAATCACTTAAAAAATTGGTATGTAGAGTGTAGAAATAACTTATACACTCTAAGTATTATTCATCCTCGAGCAATATAACATCTCTCTTTCTTTAAGATTAATATCAACAATGCAAAATAAGAAAATTAAAGTACAACACCATCAAGTAAAACAAATATTCAATATCTCAATGTGAGAATGGGGGTAGTATAATTGGTTGTGAGGTTCAAAATTCTAAAATGGGAGCTTTGCTCTACATACCATATCTTATTGTTTTCCAATAGAGTTAAGTAAATCATCAAATGTACCGAGTGCTAAGTATATCTGCTTCTGGTTCTCACTATACTTTCATTAATCTTTGATCCACTATTTCTTTCTATTATGCACGTGTTAATTAAATTTTTTATCTCGGTCCAGAATCATTTTTTGTCATTCACTTGCAAGAGACTCATAGAGTTTCCCAAACAAATCAATATTTTTCATCCCTATATTCTCCACTAGTTTCATTGCCTCCTCCAAGATCTTCATAATGCATTCTTCAATTTTTTTCTTGGGAGAATACAATTAGAAATTCCTTCTTGTTAAGATGCATCTCTCACAATGTATCTCTTCGTTCTGAATTTGCTTTGTCTTCCTTTTAAATAAGGACCTAAGAAAAATTGACTTTATATCTTTCCATTTGTTGTCTCTTCTTTTTAATTCCATCAATAAGGAATTATGCATAGGCTTATATCTCATCCCATTCATTATCATTTCTTCCAATTATGTTAATTAGGAACTATGCATGAACTTTATCTCCACCTTCTAATGCATTTCCCAATAGTCGGTCTTCAAATTCATAACTTTTAAAATATTGAGGATTTCTCCCAAGTCACCTCCTTGCCTAGTAAAATAATAATCAAATTAGCATTGTGATTTTTCATCATGCTTTTTTCACTTCTTTCCATTTCTTTTTATGTCATCTTCAGGGAAGGATGACAATTATTGCTAAACTTTGATTGATTCTTCCCATTCAAGAATCATATTTTTTTCTTCTCATTCAAGCTCTTTATTCTCACTCACCAATGTCACAGAGGACTTTCATGGGTACTATTCATCTCTATCTTCAATATTTGAGACTCTCTCAACTAGGCATAATATTTTTATCAATTAGGATTGAATTATTTTGCCATAGAATTCACTCTTTAGAAATCTAAGATGAAACTTTTCAAAAATCATTCTCACATGGATCTTGTACCCTTTTAATAGGGTGAAAAACAAGAACGCCCAATCTTGCATGATGGTGAAAAGATGGAGAGTCAACTACAAAAAAAAGTAGATAAAGGTTAACCAACATTTTTTCTCTTCCTTCATTTCTTCTACCCACACTAAGTGTCCATTGCACTTTTTGACGAGCCTCTCCAAGTCTCACTTTCAATTGTCGATGTCTTGGTGATTTATTAATAGTTCAATTGCATCTTTGAAGATTTCAAGATTATACCATTAATTGTCCCTTACAATTTGAATACTTCATTCATAATCTTTCTATCGACATACAACCAAACTTTTCATACATCGTACCTTATCTTGCACGTATTCTAAGTTGGAGTAAAACTTTCTTATGATTGTTGCATTCTTCCATTCCATGTGCATGCATTGTCATTACTAATTTCTCCTCACTATAAATAGCTAGAAAAGAAAATGAGCTTGTAAACCTCTACTATTCTATAAAACTTTTCTTGACTAGTACAGAAGTCATCCATCTACTCCCCACTTCGATAAAAAAAATTGGTTCTAGTGTCATGACTTCGAAAGAATTCTATGTTGGGATTACTTCTTTCTCTTGACTTTGGCCTTACAACTTGCCTCAATCTCATCTCTTCTTGCCCTTAGCTTTGAAATAAATGCTTATTCTTCTAAAATAGCTGGAATCATCAAAAATTAGGGTTATGATGATTTTCATCAGATTGAAGAAGAAGAAAAAAGAAATGATCGAAAATTAGGATTGAACCTTTATATAGGATTAGGATTTAGTCATGTCAATTAATCCAAATGCAACAAATTTTCATGTGGCCATGGTGGTAGTGACCTTTTTTTTTTAAATAGAAAGTCACAACTAAGTTTGATTACCATGACTTAGTCTGTCTTATGAGAAAGTCATGACTAAGTTTGAGTACCATGATTTTTGTTTGAGTGTCTATAATGTACAAGTATTTGAGTGTGTATGTATACATAAAAAAATATTTATTACACCACAAAGCATAATACATAAATTCATTGGGTTACCTCTCAAGCAGCACTACATTTAATGTCAGTTGCTAGACCATCATTATATATTCAATTCTTCTTCATCTTTAAGTTATCTTTCATTGTATCTCCTTTGAAGTATTCTTCCATTGATGAAATGACTTTCTAAAAAGTCATGGCATCATTGCTCATGTTTGCCTATGATAAGGCTGCAACTTGTTGTAAAGTCATGGCTTAATGAATTTCTCTCTAGATCACATTAGTTGTGGCTTAGGAAAAAAATGATATCTTTTTAAAGCTTCTATTTCTCTATTATTATGGCTTTGTATCTTGTCATGACTTTCTTCAATGCTTTATAAATTAAAATTGTAACTTCTAAAGTAGTCATAATTTTCATTTTTATAACAACTAGTTCTTCATTTTTTCAGATGCTCAATCATTATTGTCTACCTCATCTTTCTTTTCTAGTAAATCAATGATTAGTGGCGGACTTTCCTTCACTTATACTTTTCATATAATCTCCAAAATTTCCTTAGTTTTTTCTTTGTATTTTAGAATTGGTAATTCTATCATTTCAGCCTCATCCTTTTTACATCTTCAGAGTAGTCTAACTTGCATTCTCTAGAAGTCATGACTTTGAAAAATATCATAACTTTATAGTAGTCTTCTTCTTTATTGTTATTTATAATGTTCTTTTCCATCTAAAGTACTTCTAATTTATAATCTTCTCCATCTTCTTTAGGCCAATACTCTTCCATGAAGTCCTTCAATCTGAAGTCTATGTTTTATCTTATGGTGGTCTATAAGAGACTCTTTTTTCTCAAGTAATCCTCTTCGACATCATTTGAAATATTTAGACTCTTGTAGAGGTTGAACTTTACTTGCTCTTTTCCCACACAAAGTATGAATTCACCCTTCTTGATATCTATTAATGTTTGTCAAGTGGTTAAAAATAGTCATCTCAAGATTATTGGAGTATATTTATTTTTCTCCATGTGTAGAATAATAAAGTCCATAGTAAAAAAAAATTATTCATTTTCACCAATATATCTTCAATGATACCTCTCAAAATTTTAATTAATCGATTAGCCATTTTAAGTGAGAAACATATTAGAGTAATTTTATCAAGGTTCAACTTGTGCACTATAGACAATGACATCAAATTAACACTTTGTCCCAAGTCACATAATTCGTTCTTGAAAGTGTATCCTCCAAAATAATACATGGAATTATAAAATTTCTTGGATATTTTAGTTTACTCAGAAGCTTACATTGAATAATGGTACTATATTTCTCAATCATTTTCACCATTCCATATGTCTATAATTTTCTCTTAAAACTCATACTACACTTTATGAACTTTATATACGTTGTCATTTGAGATAAAACTTCGACAAATTAGATATTACTTCCAGCATTTGGAAGACATTGAGAAGTCTCTTAAATCATATGTATAGCTTTTCCTCTCTAAAGCACTATGAAAAAAATAGTTAGGCATGAGATTTAGTTTACCAATTGCATAATCATTCTCTTGCATATCCTTCTAATCATTGCTTATGGTCATCATCTCGTCCTTTACTTTTTCATGTGGCACAGCTATGGGCATGAGTTGGGTAGTGAGTTTTGTAGATGTCACAACTTTGGAAAATATTGTGACATCAGAAAATATCATGGATTTGGATGTCATGGCTTTGGAAAAAGTCTCAACTTTATCAATTATAGCTAACTCCTTTGTCTCAATGTTTCTTTTTGACTTCACTTATGTTTGTTGACTCTCTAACTCTTTGCCACTTTTGAGTGTGAGAGTGAGTACTTTTTTGGATTTGACTTAGTATCAGTCGATAATTCATTTATACTCTTCTCATTCATCGATAGTACTAGTTATCCAAGTTGATTCACAATAATCATCAATTTTTTATTCATATGTTCTAGCCTCATTTCATTATGTTATATTTGGTTCTCCTATGGATCATTCATATTCTGTCTTCATGAGCAAGAAAAGTATGCTATCTTCTGTAAATATTTTTCTACTCCATTTGGGTGGTTGTAATTAGATCTTGAGGCACTTACATTTGGTATCCCATTGAGTTTTCCCCAGAATTTTTCTAGAATTACCCCAAGTTCTACTATAGATTCCCATGACTTCCATATGACAAACTTTAGTGATTTCTCACATTGGGATGATTGTGTATGAGGGTATTATTGTTGGGTAGAGAGGTATACCTATTATTCTACAAAACGTGGGCTTCCTCCACTTTATACACAAGGGCAAAATATACCTTTTCATGTTGTTGCAAATTAGAGATTTCTCACATACTTAGTCACTTGTCATTTTGGGCTCAAATTCTATTGAAATATATATTCATATTTGTCTCCATTGTTACCAATGTATCCAACTCTAAGACTCTAGCTTATATCCTTCCAAACATTTGGTCATTTAGAGTTTGATAGTTATTCTATTCAAGCTCTTCAAATAGGAAGTGTGCTTCCGTAGGTGACTTGTTCATAAAGGAACCACCCAATACCATATCAATCATATACCTTATCATGTAATTTATCCCACTGTAAAATATATGAGCTTTGAACTATTATTCAAATTCATATTATGGGGACCTCCTTAAGAAATCTATAAATTGATCCCAAGTATCTTATAAAGTCTCATGCTCCTCCTGTAAAAATTGGCTTGTCTCTCATTTGAGTTAAGAGGTGATTTGAGGTCGGATGAACTTGGTGAGGAGGGATTTCAAACATTCATCTCAATACTAAATCAAGTCTCTAGATAAACATTTTAACTAGCTATGGGCCTTATCTCTCAAAGAAAAAGGAAAAATTCATAATCATATTGCATATGGGCTAACTCCATTCATTTTCATCATATCATACAACTCTAATGAATTTGTAATGTGGATATATAGGTATTCTAAAATATATCCACTTTACTAAGGTTTTTACATCATAACTATCAAACTAGGCTTTAATTCAAAGTAGATATCAATCATCACTGGCTACCAATAATCACCCAAAGTGCTAAAGATTAGGTTGTTGAACAACTTGTCCTTCACTATCTTGTTAGTTTCCATTGTAATTTGTTCCTTTTATAGTCATTCACTTAGCTATCTATCTGGAAAGTATTCTCATCATTCTCTCAATTTTTGAGACTAGAGATATTAACTCAATCTTAGAATTTTTTTCTCATGAAATGGAGTAGTTACAAAACAAACACAAAAATTTAAAAAATAAAAGAATTATTGTTTTCCAAATAATTATTGTTTTCCAAATAACTAGAAATAGAATGACCTTTTTGTAAGGATAGTTATGTCAACTCAAGTTGACTAGTCAAATGAAACAATCCCTATAATAATGTCAAAACTTATTGTGACTTTATTAAGGTGTCAAACCTTATCATTTATGATATGTGCTCAAAAATTAACTATGTACTTGTCTCTTCTCCAATAGATTTCAAGAAGTATACAAGTCATACAAGTAATAAAATAGACATTAGTTTATATTTTGATCTCATAAGGATTGTATAAGCAAATTGCCAAGCCAACAATGAACCAACTACTATTCGAGTTGAGTAAATGGACTTTGGTTTTTAGGAAAAAAACATAGAGTTTAGGGTTAGCTCAATTTCTTGTGTATGATGATGTATCTTTAGTTTTTTGGATAATATTGTGTTTGTCTATCAGACAATGGGTAGATTAGTATGAAAAAACTAATGTATTTTCTTGGAATACAAGATAGCTTTCATCTTTAGATTGTCACAACTAAGGATGATCCCTTCATTATTGTGCCCTTACTATTTCACATCAAAAGCTATATGTCATTCCATTCATGTATCATTTGAGTATGCATATATATATATATATATATATTCTCTAACCTCTAATGTCATAAAGACATGAAATATTATGGAAATAAATGTATTTATATTTTTGATTTTATAAGCATCATATTCATGATAATAATCAAACATTTTTCTCATGAATCTCACTAATGGAAATCATATAATAGGAAATAACTTACACGGTTGTCACTATCATATAAGATACCTCTACTTGCATGCATCCAATGACATACATGTTACTATCCATCATAGTAGAGATACAACTCCTACATTATGATGAAACTCTTATGTTAGATGTTCTACTTAATTCTCATATCAGTTGAAAATTAGTTTTTATAGAATATACATAATGGATTAGTCTTAAATATATTTTTGCTTTCGACTTTATGAGCATTATAATTGTAACAATTAAATTTATCTTAACATTATATTTTTACACATAGGTAGGTTTATCTCACGCAAAATGATTAGACTTGCTATTACTTTTTTTTATCATACTATTTGAGTATGTCCCAAGATATACCTATCATCATCCATCATGCCCAATATGCATAAACCTATGAAATTATGAAAATAATAAATCAAGATTTTAATTATAATCCATATCAATCAACCGAATAATAATATTACCACGAATATAAATATTATAATATCATTTCATCAATGCACAAATAAATAAAAACTAACACTAGATCTCAATTTAATTTGACATTTAGGAAGAATTCATGCGAGATATTTTGAGTAATATCTTATGGAATCGAGTATTCCTAATGAAAGTCCAAGTGAGAATCTAAGTCTAAAAAACTAAACCTTTAAAATTAATCGCTCATGTTCCCCTTGAATTTGCCCCTAATTGGGGATTGGAAGTTGTTCACCTAGGTTTTGTTGCTCATGGATTAAATTTTAATTTTCATCTCTCCTCTCTTTTTTCTAAGTATTCCTATACTTCATGGCTTCATGTGATTCCCCAAGCAGGAAGTCATGTTGTTGGATTAAGGTCACAACATTTTTTGTCTTATTTTGAATCTTTTTTAGAGTACAAAATCATGCTGGCAATAAATTCTTGGACTCAAGTAATGTCCCTCTAGAGCACAAAGCCATGATGCTAGGAATAATAATGATTAAGATATTTCTCTCAAAAACATAAAGTCATGATATTGGGAATGAATGATACTTAGAAATTTATCTTTAACACACAAGGTCATGATATTGGGAAAGATCACTTGGATATTTTCTCATTGGTGCACAAAGTTGTGGTAGATGGAAATCTGTGACTAGTGTAATTTTTTTTGGAACACAATATCATTGCAAAAAATATTGTTGTGACTGATTTTACTTGATATTTTTTATTTATATCGATTAAGTTGTGATGCTAAAAAATATTACAACTTATTATACTAGTAGGGTACATGACTATTATGATGTGATAATAATATCGTGGTCATTATAGTATTTTAGAGATAATGTAGCCCTGATTCCAATAAAATATCATGGCTATGAACACTATATTGCACATTTAAAATATTGTTTTAACTTAGTGGTAGAGTCATTGCATACAAAGATTATCACAATTATGTTTCTAGAGTTATAACCAGGAAATGATGCCACAATTATGTACTATGATTTTACTAGTATTCATTAAATTTCCTCAAAATAGACATTTAATAAAATCTATCCAATAAAAATTCAAATATGCATAAACACATCAAAAATGCATACCAAATCACCTAGGAAATTTTATTGTGTGTAGTGCTGAATAGCATGTCAATTACATTTCTTCTCTTTTTAGGTAAAATATCAACTATCACTATCTACTATCTTAAATATGTATTTCTATCCTCTGACATTAATTACCATAATTGACATGAAATAATGAGATAATAATTGTGTTTGATCTTTTAGATTTGTAAGTACCATACTCATATCAATTAAAATATATATTATCTATTGATTTTATCTATGGAAGTCATACAAGAAGATATATTTCACATATAGTTGTTACCACTTTGTGAAATACCTAGCATTGTTTGTATCTCATGACTTTATTATCACCATTCATCATAGATAACACACTACTCCCACATAATGGTAAAACTTATAAATTAGATATTCTATATAACCACCACATAATTTGAAGGTTAGTTCTTGTATAATATACATAATAGATTAAACATAAATTATTTTGTTCTTTTGGCTTCATGAGCACCATACTTGGTACAATTAAACTTATATAAACTTTGGCTTTCCACACATAAGTTCATCTCATACGATAAGATTAGAAGGACTATTACCTCGCTAGTATTGAATCTTATGAGTGTCTCCCAAGAAGTAGAACTTTAAATCTATTCAATAATCAAAACATCATATTTCAACAAAAAATGTTTTACAAACATCGTCAATATACACCATTTTATAACCAACCCTTGATCTCTCTTGAGCCTGATATTGAAAAAGAAATTATGTTTGATATCTGGTAATTCATCTAATCTATTTGAAGGCTCCCAAAAAAAAAACTATCATGATGATATGGGTATCAAATCCATTTCCCAATTAATCTTTGCTTACATTTGGCTAAAATTTCTCTATCTTTTTTTGCTCTCTTTTTCTCTATCTTCAAATTCTAATCTCACCTAAGGTTGAAAATCTAATCTTTTTTTGCTCTCTGTTTCTCTATCTTCAAATTTCTTTAAGCTCATTATATATGGTAGGGGTCACATTGAGCTATTGTGAAGTTATTCAAGTTTGAAGTCACATCTTTTGTTTGAGGCAATGGCTTCTTAATTCTTATATTCTTCAAATTCTATCTGGAGCACATTAGCATGGTGGCAATTGAATGTTTTAATTTTTTAATTGAATGTTTTAATTTTTTAATTGAATGTTTTAATTTTTTAATTGAATGTTATGACTTAGGAATTTTTTATCTAGAACACTTAGTCATGATGACAAAGAATATCATGGCTATAGATGTTCCTCTCATAGCACATGATCATCATGAAATGAGTGTTGTGATTGAGGCAAAATCACTTTGGAATACAAAGCCATGGTTGCATGAATGACCATGACAGAAATATTTTTTCTTATGAGCACATATAGCCACCATAGTATGAATGTCATGACTAAAGTAATTACTCTTTGGAATACAAAGTTATCTTGGAAATTATTGTCTTGCCTAAAAAATATTTGGTGCGATGTGGTTTTGGCCTTGCAACAAATATGTTGTAGTGTTTGAAAAAGGCATGACTTCTTTTACTTGTTTGGTACTTTAATGTCATGACATAGAAATAATATTGTGGTAGATATTATATTTTAGATATAGTCTAGCTACAACTTCAAGATAATTCCTCAACAATGAAGAATAAATTTCATACTAAAAGATTGTAATAATTAGATAGTAAAGTCATGATGTGAAAAGATTAATATAACTTTTTTATTAACCCATGGCCAAGAAAATTTGCCACAACTTTTCAATAGGCACGTTCCAATGTAACAAAATATGACAATAGAAAAAGTCATGATTTTTTTATTCAGTTATGCCCTCCATCTCGATTTTCCACCTAGTCCACCAATTATCCTCAATTTTGTTCTGACTTTATTATTATTTATCCAATTCCATAAAAATCATAATTTAGTGAAAATCTTTTTTTATAACCAATATTCAATCTAATCACTCATTAAAGTATAATAAAATAACTTCAAAAAATTAGTACATAAATTGACAAATAAACTACTACCCAAAAATAATTATTCATTCTGGAGCAGAAAGTCTCTCTCACTCTGAAATTATTCTATAACAACATAGAAGTAAGAATAATACAACATCACAAACTAGAAAAATTTTTAAATGCATCAATGTGAAGAAGAAGGTGGGTGGAGTGATTAGCTCTTGGCATCCAAATCATTTAGTGAGAATTGCACTCTACAGTACTCAAATAAAGGCATAGATGTAGAAAGTTTTTTTTACATATCACTTGTTGCTTATCACCTATTTCATTATCTTTAAAATCAGATTGCATAAAAGTCTTTCTCTTCTTGATTGAGTTGAGTAAATCTTCAATAGACCCCTATGCAAAGTACATATTCATTTGGTTTTCGTTATACTTCTCTAGGTCTTATATCCACTATTTCTCAATATACATCATGTTTCCTTCTATATCTTTATCTCTCTCTTCTATCATTCTCTTTCATTCATTTATAATGAATAAATCGAGCTTCTCTAAGGATTTTATGTATCCCATCACTTTGATCTCTACTCTTTTCATTGTCTCTTGATACACCTCACATTTCTCATTAATATTTAGTTCGTCCTTTTTCCATTCCATTCAGTTATGGTGTTATCCTATTTATGTTCTTCCTATCAATGCATTGATTAACAAATAATCAATCAATTAATGAGTATTCCGTACCATTTTGTATTTATAGATTCTATACCAATACTTTGTATTTCATAAACTTTCTAGCACTTTAATTTCTTCTAGATTAAGAAACCGCACAGATATATGGAAAAGTAATCAATAAAAGTAACATAGTACCTCATTTTCTAAAGTGATACCTCTGGTGTTCCTATGAACAAATCACTAGGTATCAAGTCTAGCAATACTATTGATCTTGTGGTGGTGGCATTACATTTTTTTTTTGTTTTTGCTTTTTGTATAGGCAATTCTCTTAATAGTCGAGCTTTCCTGAATAATTGTTACTCCTTTCACCATCCTCTTCAATGTTATAATTCTTAGATTCTTCTCAGTGAAATGCCCAAGTCACTTATACCACAATATGGTCTTTTATCATAATTTTGTTTCATTTGTGTCATGATTACACATTTTAACGACTCAAATTCAAATTCTCTGCAATCAGTTTTGACTCCAAATACGACCTAAAATTTACCTGTCATAACTCTAAAATATCATTCTTCTAGGCTTTAATTCCTTTCTATCATGGCTCTTAGCTTCTTAGGTAAAACACTACATTTGCTCTTCTCCTTTGCATGCGTGTTCTCATATATTGACACCAAGTCTCTTTATCACAACTCCATTGGGACTTAATTAGTTTTTCTCTTCCTCCTATGATTCTTTTGCATGGTTTCATGTTGTGATGTTATATTTTCATGTCATTACTCTTTGTTCCGTAGACTCCATTTCAAACTCTGTCATGACACCGTATTTCTAAGACACAACTTCATTCTTCTAGAGACTTCTTATCCATGGATATATCTTATTACATGTCTTGACTATTTTCCATATCTTTCTTCTTCATAGAACTTTGGAACCCACTACCTAAAGTCATGATGGTGGTTATCCCCAACTTGTTTAAAGTTCCACACCTTGTTCCTCAAATAATTATCATTTCTTCACATATCATTTTATCACCCATTTCATTATAAGAAAACATCACATATTATCAATCATTATACTCATCGAGATCAGATTTCTACTCAAATCAAGAATGTGCACCACACTCTTGGAGGGTATTTGATTATCCTATCATACATTCTCAATTTATCTTCTTTACCTTTCCATAACCAATTGTCTTCAATGTTGGGCAATTCTTCATAGTCTTACCTTTTCCATCAGATAATTCATACTAAGCAAACTATCTTTAATAAGAAATCATGTGATATGTCATGCATATGACAATATAACATGATTCTTCATCCACATGAACAAAACATGCTTCAATAAAATGAATTTCTCCTCCAATAGATTGCTCCATATTTAGCAAGGAAAGACTTTCCTGAGTTGCGACTCTAGATTTTTCTATCATGACTTATTGGTTTCTCCAATAATCCCTCTTGAAGTATCCAACTGAATCACATTTCTTGTATCTCAACTTTAGTATATCCATACTCTTCAATCTTTCTGTTACTTTTGACTTTCTTCTAGACCAATTTATTCTTCAATCGTCATTCCTCCCCCACACAAATAGTACACCCTTAGGGTATTTTCTCATACTTTTTCTCATGATTCTCTCTGATAGTAGAGCTATAATAACTCTCATAAGATAATGATCTTGTACAACTATCATAAATTATTTAATGAATTAGGTATTGAATAAAGAAAAGTAGTATTTTTATCATCATCATTGTTCTAAAAGGCAACAACTATTAGTTGACTAATCTGTATCTTAAACTTATGTAGATGTGAGGAAAATATATCAGCCTCCTCCATGTGCAACTCATAGAATTTCTTTTTCAGAAATAACTTATTCACAAATGGTTTGCTTTTTAAAAGTAAATCTATATTTTTCCATAAAATTTTCACAAAATTCTCGGCTAGAAACATTCCCCAAGATTTTATCTTCTAGTTCAAACACAATTAGATCAAGAATTGTGCTTTCTAATCCAACTTGTCCTAATTATGTAAAAGAGACCTTTGATCCCTGATTGCTTAGTGCTGACTTGCATTCTTTGATTGAAGACTAATAATCGGTATTAACACATAACTTTTTTTCTTTTCAATTTTTATAATTTGATATCCTTTCATATGAACTTCTCTATCTAAAAACTATATAATGTCATACCGATCATTCTTAGATTTACCTTTCTATAGATCAGCTAAACCGAGGGTAATTGAGCACCAAACAAGGTTGTAATACCAAAACTAAGCTCTAATACCAAATCATGCTCTATGATCAAATCTTTGTTCTGATACCAAATGTTTGAGAAAGTGGTACCACTATAATGATACCAATGAATTCAATAGTCATAAATACTTGGTTGTGATACCAAAATTCAAATTACCAATGTCAAACTTTGACATTAAATGTTGAATCCATGGGTAACCAATACAATCACCTCTAATACCAAATAATATGACTTTCAAGGGGAAATAAGGAGGTCAAATGTAATATGAGGTTTCTCATTACAACTTTCCTCTAATATCAAACTAGGTATTAATGGATTCCTCACATTACATTAGAGTTTTGAGTAGAGGGAGAAACATTCTCTGATAGATGATGAGTCACCCATCACATAGTGAGAGAACTCATAAAAGAAGTACACATGCTCACTAGAGAAGAAAAGAGGAGAGAGAATAGGGACATGTAGAATAAAAAGAAAACTTTTCACAATTCATGCTTTGTTGTAGAGTAATACTTTTGCTCATTAATAGAACATGAACTCTTGCTTGCTCATTCTCTCATTTCACTCATTATTTTTTATTTAATTTAGAAGCCTATAAGTAATAAAGTAAAATCTTTTACACTTAAGTCATAAGTTGGGACAACACAAGACATTATTTTAGGGGACTTCATTCATGTTACGACCCTAATAAATAGGTCTTGACTTGAATTCTTAAGTTACTAGTCATAACAACATAAGACATATTTCAACAATAATATTGTTACAACACTACAAAATATAGTTGAAATATTATAATTTATGTTACAATTTAAGTTGAGTCATGACTCCATAATTCAGGTAGCGGTGTCAAACAAGCCGTGCTAGGCCAGCATGGCCCATTTTTGGTGGCCTACTTGGGCCACCATGCCATGCTTGGCATAACATAGTAGGAATCATGTCGTGCCAAAAAGGGTAGTCCCGGCATGGCCCGACCAACCCAAGTCTCTCAGATTTGGGCTGATTCATGCCAAGAATTGAGGATTTAGTGTCGGGTCATGCTGGGTTGTGCAAGGACGTACCATTTTGGGCCCGTTCAAAATTGATTTATCTCTAATTCTAAATATTCTAAATTTTAATATAAAATTAATTAATTAATTAATTACAACAAAAAAAATGAAAATTACAATCATAATTCATAACTCATAACTCACAAAATTAACATAATATAAAGATTATAAAATTCAATTGTTTCGTAACATAATGCAGGTACAAAATAACAATGCAAACTTAATTCTCAAAAGATAAAATCAATGTATCAATGATCAATCCTGAAAGTATTTGAATTAATACAATACAAAATAACAATGCATGCTCAAAAGACAAAAAAATAATATATTAATAGTCAATCTCATAAGTGTATGGTGGTATCATTAGAGATTGGCTCAATCTCAGTCCTCATTAAAGACACATGAATCATCATCTGCCACTAACTCCTCCGCCCTTGTTATTGTTGCATTACGATCATGGATATGCAAGCTTGAATCATTTCAATCCTTGCTAATGCTATAATAATATATGGCTACAATCTCGGTCTCCTATCTAAAATCACATTCACTATAATAGAAAAAAGTAGAATCTGATGCTACGCTCGACAACGAAGGAGTCCATAGATCCCTTGCCATCTTAGACAATACGGGATAGGTTGACTCGTATGATTTCCACCATTTTAAAATATTAAAATTCTTATTATCGATTTGTGATAGGATTAAGCAGTAATCAGTATCTAAGTACTAAGACAACTTGCTCCAATTTGACACACCACCTCATCATTTCACCCTCGCTAACTAAATATAAAAGTCATCATCTCTAAGTATAGTATCAATGTCGTACTTAGAGCCTAGTTGCTACTACTACTATCATACCTAGTATTGTAGCATGCAAATAGCTTAATCAACTTCTCATAAATGAACCCCCTAGGTTAGTGTTCATGGTTCATGCACAAGAAGATGTATTTCAAAATATTATCTACCCCTTCTACTTTAACCCTAGAGTCCATACAAGCAGCCAGAAAATAAAGAGATGAAATGATAGACTAGTATTTTAAGTACTTAGTTCTGAAGAATCATGTCACTAAATATCAAATCATTCTTAAACTTCCTAAACATGCTACTAATGTTGTATATGCACCTAAGTGCAATGTATGTCATGAAAGTATAAATTGACAAATACGTGTTCATCATGTCATAAAAAATCTGTAGGAATTTCATAAATAAAATTCATGTAGCCTAGTCAGTATCATAAATAATAAGTTCATCACTCTTACTATTATCATAGTCAGATTTCACGTGTTTGTATCCAACATATAACACCAGCATAAGGTATATGTAATTCCAATAGTATCTCGCATCTGATTAGAATTTCTTCTTCTTTAGACCTGTAGACAAATAAAGACTACCAAACTCCTATTTTCTGCAAGGCGTATGAAAAAATTTTAATGAGTTATGTATTTTTTATATAGCGGGGAAACAACCTTCATTCTTGCTTATACTATAAGGTTATTGATGTGACACATGTATCTAACATGGAAAATATCTTAATGGCCCATTTCTAATGGTCCTAACAAATATATTAATGGCTACTCCATTGTTAGATGTGTTATCGAATATGATATTATATATTTTATTTTGAATATTATATTCTCTAAAGATTCTCATCATGCACTCATAAATGGTAGGCCATCATGATGATAGAGAATCTCTAAAAATCCTAATAATTTTTTATTTAAAGTCAATTTTGAATCTACATAGTGGACGATGAGGTATACATAAGATACATCACGTGACTAGTCCAGATATCGAACGCCATGGATACCGCACCACTATATTTTCTATTTCATTAATTATTATTTTTTTTAACTTATATATTTTAGTATGTTGTTCCTAGATAGGGACTTAGTAATCCTATGATATGCATGCTAAAAATAGGTATGTATGATACTGACTACCCTCTGATCCTCCAAAAGTCTAATCAGAAAACACATCGTAGTGATTAGTTTGGTCAAGACTTCCCTTCCTAACTCATTGCGGTATATGAAGAGGGTCAACATAGAAGCTAGACTAGATTCAACCTCAAAGACCCTACCACTCAATTAAGTTTTCATAGAATCTAATGTACCATATTTTTTGGTACATTGTTCAACATATCTATTAAGGTATCCAATCACATATGGACTCCTACAAGTTAATATTTTTTTACAATATATATATTGTGTCAATTCTTCATAAACACATCTAACATCTTTATTTTGTATAAAATTAAAGTGAGTCTAAACTATCAATTTTATTTTAGTTAAGTATTTTTTAGATGTGAGGTCACGAGATAAAACTAAGTTTCGACTACCTTGGACTTTTACGTTGGGTTATCATTATCCATATTAAAATTATCTATGTTTATGTTAATGTTAATTTCATTATCGTCATTAAAATTAGTATTTGTCATTTTTATTTTTTATTAGTTTATTAAATATATTCTAAATTATAATTTTTAAATTAAATATAATTATATATTAAATTATTAATTAAAATAAAAATAAAAAACTAAAAAAAATTTAAACAATAATACCCTTAAAGCATAGTCTGGTTTGCTTGATAATGTGTAATATTCGATATCCGAATCCATTGTCCACACCATAGTCCTCACCACAATCGAGTCCATATAGAAGATAGAAAGAGAGATGATATGAGAGAGAGAGAGAGAATGTAGATAGAAATAGGATAGAGATTAGAGAATGAGAGGATGATATTTATAGATATGAAAAAAAAATTTAAATCATTTTTTTGAATTTTTATTAAATTTTTTAATATTATATTTGGGCAAAAACTTGACAGCCATTGAAATTTCTACCCCTAGCCATTAGGGGTGCATCCAATGGCTAAAGGTGTGCACATCTTTTTTTTTTTTGACAGGTGGGTCTCTTTGACTTGATGGTTCCAGAAGATTCGGCTTCTAGGCTCAGGGTCAAGCAAACTAGTGTTAGAGGCGGTCGGGTTCAGACTATGCCTGATCATGGCAAGAGATATGTTGCATGGTTAGGGTCATGCTGAAGAACCATCCCTTCAGGCCACGCAGCCAAGTCATGCCTGGCCCAACACGATGCCCAGGAGACCTCGACATGGCACGACATGAACCATGCCTCGAGGCAACCTAACACGAGCCCAGACATGATTTTAGACCATCTATGTCGTGCCAAAAATAGCTTAATCTAGTCGTGCCTCATGTTGGGCTCAGGCTGCCTAGCACACTTGACACCTCTAAATTCAGGTAGTAACTATAACACACGTGTCATAACTTAAGATGGGTCACAACATCATAATTTAAGTCGCAACTATAAAAAAATAGTCTTTAATCACAACTACCAAAAATAAGATGTAACTCTATTCAAGTATTGACTCCAAGATTGATGTCGATGCTTAAAATTCCAGCATTTATTTTAGTTTAAGTTCATTTGTGACTCTTTAGAATAAGGCAGGATTTCTCAATAGATCTTTCAGCTTTAATCTAGTCATGAGTTTACTAAACATGATCATTATTTTGTTGCATAGACAATAATTTTAGAAGTATAAGTCAATTATAACATAATATTATTTTATAAGTTAGAAACAAACCTCATTTTTCCTTCTATGATATCAATAATAAGAAAATGAGTAGCATCAACATGAGCATGTAGCTTAGAATATGATCGCCAAGTTGGAGATGATTGAGATAAGATTTGTTGGGTTGCATGTCATATTCATTTCTTAAAATTGAAATGGAAAAGTTCTGATTGAAAAGGATTTTTTTGAAGCCACATAAGAAGCTTAGCTTTTTGCAAACAATATTCAACACTAATTGCTGAACTTTTTCTTGGAGAAATGTAAATCAGCACATCCATAATAGTAGGGTTATTCAATCCTACCTAATTAATAAATCAAGCCATATACTACATAGCATAGTATGTCATGGGTAATGGTTGATGCATCAGAGAATCAGACATGGTTGACCTATTTATATATGGATGGTTAATTGAAAAAGGCTAACTCAAGGTGCATTTTCTAAATTTTTATGTCTGTTTAATTTTCATTATTGCAGACAACTAGTGGACCAAGAATGTTTTATCATTATTGAAAAATATTTTCATATTAACATTATGTTTAAGGTAAATATGTTCTACTTAAATAATTTTAATAAAGAATGCATACATGTTACAACTAGTATAAAAAAGATAGACATATTTTCTAACTATATACCCATTGCATAAATGACTAATAATTTATCATGTGCGATTTTCTTCTTAATAGGAAAACAATGTCTTACTTGGTTGTATAGTTCTTATTATCCATATGAAATCATTTCTCAATCTTGATCTCTATAAATTTGATATGAAATCGTTCTTGATATTCTTTTTTTTCTTTCTATGATAAAATTTGTGTTATAATTTTTGATAACATTTGTTACTTCTTTTTAACAATCACATATATTAGGTGCTTTGACATGAAGTAAAATACATCATTTTCATCCAATAATTCATTTAAAAACTGAAATATGGTTTTACAGAACCTATATGAGATTATACAGTCAAATTAGCTTTTCTAGATTTTTATTCAGAACATCTATATTATTTAGATTTTTGTTTAAAAAGTTTTTTTTTGTACACTACTAAATTCCTGGTTGATATTTGGTTACAAATTCTTTTGAAGATATGTTTTAACTTTTGTTTTTATAGTGTGTTTGTTTGTTTATTCACATATCAAGGTATACTAACTATTTACTCATGGAATAAATCTAAACACAAAATCTTCTTTCTTAAATGCCCCAAGAACTAAAGGTATTCAATTGGTGGTTGTTTTCTAGATTGTTTATGGACCAAATTACAACATTAAAAAGGTATATTGTCACTAATGTTGTTAGCTATCTTCATTTTAGGAATAGGAGCAATTAGATAGTAAATCACTTAAAGATTTGTGGGAGGCTTGAGAAATTAATATAATCAATTAACTTAAAAGTCTTACACATCTTTATCTAAATTTTCATCACATCCAGGATCTTTTTAACATGTAGAAGTGAGCTATGGGTTCTCCCAAAAAAAAACACTAAAACTTGAGAAAATTTTAGGCATGTCTAATGTAAAATCTATAGAGGATTCAGAAATTCGAAACTTAAATAAATATTGCTTGTGTATTGGGATTGTTTTTTTTTTTTTTTGGTATTATATTTTGTAACTATTATGGAAAGAGACATACCTTATCTTGGCTCAGCCGGATATGCTTCTCCCACATATCCATATATCTAGGGTAACATGAGGAAGATGGCGACGCTACAATAAATTAGCATTGTCGAACAAATGTCTTGTTCTTTTTATATTCTTAAAACCAAATCCAAATAATAATTTATATTTAAATTAATCCGTTCAGTTTTTTATAATACCCAAGAATCAAATTTGTTTGTTGTGGGTATATATATACATAGTCATAATTAATTTAAATTAAATAAAAGCAATTTGATTAAATAGCCAAATCAAATTAAATTAATTACTATTAAATTAATTATTCTAACTATGCTTTTTGTTATTAATTAGATTTAATATCCAAATCTCAGGCTTCCATTATAAATAATATTGTATAATAATTTACAATAATTATAATTTATACTACTACAAAATTATAAGTAAACTTTCTCACTTATTAAAAATACATTATATCTTTTGTTACTTATCAATAATTAACCTTCTCATATTAAGATTGCAGGTACTCATTGATTGAATTAATTTACTAATAATTTAGTTCAATTAATCTCTAATTATTTCTTTAATACTTTCAATTTAACTTATTTAAATTGCCAGATTATTATCAATGTACAAGCTTTGGCAATATCCAATCTTATAAGCTTTCATAAAGGAATATAAATCTTTTTGACAAAACATGAATTCCAATTGTAATTAATATTCACCATACAATTTAATAAAGTTATCCAATTCATATAGTTCTCAAATCTATTTCTAAATTCAACCCTTTATGAATCAAAACAACTATTAACAAGCATACATAAATAATAAATACTTCAAGAATAAGAGAAATAATACTTATAATAACTATGGTGTATTTTATTTTGCTAGTCAATACAAAATAATTCCATCATGTTGATCTTGTTCAATATACTCAAGTATACTAACACTAGAAGTTTGAACTTTACCAATCACCATAGTCAAGATAGACTCATTAAAATATAGTTCTACAATCTTTGTGATAGGGTATATAATTATATCTAGATTGTAAACAATAAACTTATATTCAACAAGTACTAATGATTAAATCTTCTGTGTATAAGTCAATCTCTATAAACCAAATTATCTACAAGAAGAATAAAGGACAAAAGTATTTTTAAAATTTAACTCATTAAAAAAATTATTAAATTAACAAAAAGATAGAAATTAAGAAAATAATCATAAATGGCTTTTAGTATAAACCAGTTTCAACAATCTTTCACTTAGACTAAAGTCGTGATGCCACAAGTCTAACTCTCATCCCTTCCACATGTCTATAAAATATGTTAGCTGGAAAGGCCTTCATAAAAGAATTTGCCAAGTTGTAAGTCGATGCTACTTTTGTGACCACTACATCTCCTCCTTTCACAATATCTCATAATAGATGATATTTATGCTTAATGTGTTTTGTTTTCTTGTGAGTTCTATGTTCTTTTGAATTTGCAACTATTCCATTATTCTTACAATAAATTGTAATGGGAAATTGTATAGATGAATGACCCCTCTATAAGTTAGAAAGCTTCAATTGACAAAGGTACTTCATATCACATGGCTCCTCATAGAAATTAATTTATCCAATATGAGTTATGTGATAGAGAAAAAGTTATTATGTGGAAACAATTCAATGGTTAATATGTTTGGTTGTAGGATGATGAAGATGAAGATGTATGGTGGGTCTTTTAAATTCCTTACGAGCATGATGCTTATTCTATATTTGAGTAAAATTCTAATATCTATGAGTATAGTGAGAGATGATTGGGTAAGATTTTATTATGATGATATGTCTTGCAAGATAATATGAGGAATAAGGTGTAAGGCATTGTACAAGCTGCTAGCAAGTACTATCAAGACTCTGGGCAATGGGTCCTTATTCTCTAAAAAAAGGAAGGCATGGAAAACAAGCTATCCATGGAGAAGAAATCACTACAACATCAAAGTTCCAACATAAAAATAAGATGTTGAGGCACGATCTAAAACCACAATATGGAAACAAGTGTCATGATAAAGTTTAAAGTCATGACATAATAACTTGGAGTCATGGCATGTAGGGTCATGACTTAAAAACTTAGAGTTGTGACGTGGAGCATAAGGAACTTTGATGTTATTATATTGTATAACTAAGACTGGGAAGAAAAAGATAAAGATGAAATATTCTCTAGGTATAGGAATATTAAGATTTGATCATACTTCTAAAACTATGACAACTAAAGTTCATACATCAACTTTGAAGCCATAACCTAAATGGAATCACAACCTATTTTCTAAGATTGTGATTGGAAGACTATGTATTTTATATCGTGACCTGAATTATGAAATCACAACTTGAATGAAGTCATGCCCCTATTCTTTGATGTCGTGACTTGATTGAAGTTATACATTGTGTTTTGGAGTCATGATCTATATTATGAAGATGTGACTCAACTAAAATTATAATATATATATTGGTATTACAATCATATTCTTTGGTATCATGACCTGAATGACATCACAATTCACAACTCTATTTTGTGCTGTCGTTACATTATTGTCATCACAATCTATCATGTGATGTTGTGACTGACCGACTTAAGGATTTAACTCATAACCTTATCCTTTGGTGTCATGATATGGATGAAGTTATAATACAAAATTTAATATTGTGACTTATGTCTTAAGTTAAAAAAAATTATTTTCTATTCAAGCATTTTGTTTATATAATAGAATGTAAGAAGAAAGAAAGAGAAAATGAGTGAATCTAATTTCATAAACAAAAAAATTATGATGAAAGTTTTTCTCTTATAATTGTGTATTTTATTATTTCTCCCAACTTGTTCTTATGTGTATATGCATATTATTTCTTTTGTTAGATTTCTTCGGCCTCACCTTTCTGAAACCCTTAATATCCATTTCTTGTATAGTCAAGTCCTTAGATTTGATATAGAGACACACTCGATATCAAGCATGACCTATCACTTACTATCTAGAGAGGTCCATAACTTGGCCTCAACCAACCTCCAATACTAATTGTTGAGAAGAGAATCATGATTAATATTCTTTGCAATTTTATTCTGATAGTAATTCCTAAGTCATGAATCTTTTTGGAAACCAAGTATTAGGTCATGCTTGACATTGAGTGTATCTCGATATCAAACCCAAAGATTTGAGTGTCCAAGAGATGAATATTTAGGGTTTTGGAAAGTAGAAGGTGGTGATGAAAACTCTCAAAGAAATAATCACATGCACACATGCATAAGAACAATTAGGGAGAGAAGAAAGAAGATGTGGTTAAGAAGAAAACCCCCACTATAATCTTTTTTGTTCTTGAGATTCTAGTTGTTTTTTTTTCTTTTTTCTATCTTATATTTTATTACATTTACAAAATACTTAAAAAGAAAACAAAATTAGTTTTAAACTTTAAACCTAAGTTATAACATCAAATCCCATGTTACGACTTCATTGATGTCATTACTTATATTATTAAGTCAACAAGTCACAACAACATGTGGTGGGTTTTAATTACAATGATGTCGTGATACCATAGGATATGACTAATACACTAAACACTTCTTTCAACTTCAGTTGAGTCATGCCTTGATAATATATCTCACAACTCCAAAGCAATAGTTACAGCTTCATTTAAGACAACATGAAAGAACAAAGTCATGACTTCATTTAGGTTGTAACTCCATAATTTTGGTTACAACATGAAATATATAGTATTCCAATCATAAATTCTAAAAATAGGTTGTGGCTCCATTAAATTCATGACTTCATAGTTTAGGTCATGACTCTAAACCTTAGTTGCAGCTTCATCAATATGAGTTAATCCTAACTTATACATTCTCCTTTGCATGAGCAAATCCTAAGATATACATTCTCTTCAATGGTATGATTGAGACTATGCATCCAACCATGTTTTTACTTCTACTTATATTTATTTTCATGATCAGAAAACTCAAAGGAAGACTCCATTTAGATTCCACCATGGTTGATTTTATGTCTTCTCTTTTAAGGTAGGATTTTCTTTTAAATGTTTGAGTTTGAGTGTGTATGTTGGATCCTTTACATGTACATTCTTAACTTGGTCATCCATCATTTATTAATTTTCAAATACTTTACCCTAGTCTTATGGTTAGTTCTACCCAATAGTGTGAGACATGTCAGTTAGGAAATCATATTAAAGCTTATTATCCTAACATACTAGTCTATTATGAGTAAAAATTTATTTGATCAAATATATTTAGATACATGAAGAACTAGTATAAATAGAACCAAAGAGTAATTTAACAACTTGATTATTTTTATTGATAACTACTCATGATATAGATATTATATTTTTTGTGATAAATCACATTATAGGTGTCAAATGGGTCGGGAGGCCTGGTGGCAGCCTAAAGACAAGCCCATTTTAGGCATGCCTGGCCCAGCACAACACATAATAGTAGTGTGCCCAGGCTCGGGCCGGGCACACCATCGGCTCGTATGTCATGCCAAGCACAGCACGAGTTCCTGGCACATGGGCATTGCATGGGTGACCACGCACCAAGTGACACCTGATGGGAGGACGACATAGTGATGCTTGAAGGGTGACAACTCGGCATGCCAGACGGGTGACGGTGGTACGGCGGTGTGGTGTCGAAACCCTAGTTTTCTAAAAAATTGATCAACCCGACCCAAACCAGCCAGAACCAAGGAGGATTTTGGGCCATGAGCTCATACTGGGCCCACCCTCCAAAGAACCATGCCATTCCAGCACAATTGGGCCCAAAAAAGGGCCGAGCTAGAGCTAGCTAGGCCCATTTGACACTTCTAAATAATATATGCATTCTAATTTTTAGATATTTTATAAAATTATATAAAAATAATTTGGTGAAAATATTTAAAAATAAAAAGTAATAATGTATCAAAACATATGTCAAAAAGGTTCAAAACCAATTGTATATATCATAGAATTATATACCAAACATCCTAAACTGATACGCATTAATATAATGGCATTATTGAAAGTAAGAATATATATCTGATTAAGATAACTAGGACAATCCTCTATGAGAAAAGTATTATGAAATATTTTTGGGGAGGTATAGTATTAATCAAAATTTACCTAATCAGGTTGATATCATCTTCGATCATTTCTCAACATGTACTCTTTTTTTTCCATGATCTTTCTCTAAAATGGAACAAATTTTTATCTATGGCCTCGAGATGTATCTTTCTTAGATATTATAATACCTAAAGAAAATACTAGTATTTTCCCCCGAAACTAATAATATTTTAGTGGGTACTGATGTAACCTTTTTAGTAGGACTCATTTTTTAGCAAGCTTAGGCAGAGTGTGAGTCCATAAATTATAAATGGACTTATTACTTTTTCTTTCTAAAATTTAGTTATGCTTGGACCACAAGTTAGTATACATCGTTATTTATCGACTATATTTAAACTTGTTGGTACACAATTTGATGGCACTCTCATGTAGTTAATATATATATCAATGAGTATAGATCACTTTGATTCTAGAGGGAATGAGGGTTATTAAAAAAGAAAATCTTTTTCATGCTCATATAACATTCTGATCCACAAATTTCACTTGGTATGAGCTCTTGTTGATTCAAAAATTGGGATCCATTACTACTTAGGACATAGAGTCTATACTAGGAGAGATGGGCATACTTAGCCCACTCAAATTAGAGACAAGCATATCAATGAGTCAAATAATCTTGTAAGCAACCCACCTTGTCTCGACCTTCTAAACACTTTCTGAAAATAAACTAGGAAGCTATAATCAACACCAAATTGTATAGATTTTATCATATCCTCTATTTATTTATTATTTTGTATCCTTTTATTACTTCTCTAGGTGGTATTATATTTCCCAACACTTTTTTTGAAGTACTATTTCATACAATAAGTCATCATACTATGATCGAAGAGATATAATTTATTTATATCTCTTCGATCATAGTATGATGACTTATTGTATGAAATAGTACTTCTCAACATGGGGAGGTATAGTATTAATCAAAATTTACCTAATCAGGTTTATATCATCTTCGATCATTTCTCAACATGTACTCTTTTTTTTTCCATGATCTTTCTCTAAAATGGAACAAATTTTTATCTATGGCCTCGAGATGTATCTTTCTTAGATATTATAATACCTAAAGAAAGTACTAGTATTTTTCACCCGAAACTAATAATATTTTAGTGGGTACTGATGTAACCTTTTTAGTAGGACTCATTTTTTAGCAAGCTTAGGCAGAGTGTGAGTCCATAAATTATAAATGGACTTATTACTTTTTCTTTCTAAAATTTAGTTATGCTTGGACCACAAGTTAGTATACATCATTATTTATCGACTATATTTAAACTTGTTGGTACACAATTTGATAGCACTCTCATGTAGTTAATATATATATCAATGAGTATAGATCACTTTGATTCTAGAGGGAATGAGGGTTATTAAAAAAGAAAATCTTTTTCATGCTCATATAACATTCTGATCCACAAATTTCACTTGGTATGAGCTCTTGTTGATTCAAAAATTAGGATCCATTACTACTTAGGACATAGAGTCTATACTAGGAGAGATGGGCATACTTAGCCCACTCAAATTAGAGACAAGCATATCAAGGAGTCAAATAATCTTGTAAGCAACCCACCTTGTCTCGACCTTCTAAACACTTTCTAAAAATAAACTAGGAAGCTATAATCAACACCAAATTGTATAGATTTTATCATATCCTTTATTTATTTATTATTTTGTATCCTTTTATTACTTCTCTAGGCAGTATTATATTTACCAACACTTTTTTTGAAGTACTATTTCATACAATAAGTCATCATACTATGATTGAAGAGACATAATTTTCACTCTATTAGAACTTTGGAACTAGTACCATGACTTTCAAGAAAGTTTACTCTATGTCTTGAGTATATGTTGTAGGCGAGTGTTCAATGTAAATACTAGTCTATCTGTCTATCTGTATATCTATCTATCAATATATATATATTTCTATCTATCTGTCTACCTATCTATCTATATAACATTTCATCTATTTATCTATCTATCTATCTATCTACCTATCAAATCATCTGTATATCTTAATGTGTATCTATCTATCTATTAATGCATCTCTCTATCTATCGATATATATATCTATCTATATATCTGTTTGTCTGTCTATCTGTCTATCTTTCTATCTATTTATTTATCTATCAAAATATCTATTAATCTTTCTATCAATCTATCTATAAATTTATCTATCAAACTATCTATCTATATGTCTATCTATATGTCTGTCTATATGTCTGTCTATTTGTGTATTAGTATATCAGTCTATTTATTTTTTTGTTTATCTATCTGTTTATCTATCTGTCTACCTATATGTCTGCCTGACTATATGCCGACCTAAATATCTATCTATTTGTCTATATATAAATCTATCTATAAATCTATCTATCTAAATATTTATCTTTTTATCTATCTGTCTATCTATCTATTTGTCTATCTATTTATCTATCTATCTATATATCTAACTATATCTCTGTATATCTATCTATATATCTTATATATATATCTATCTATTTATTTATCTATATGTCTGTCTATCTATCTTTCTATCTATCTTTTAGTCTTTTTATTTATAAATCTATCATTTTTATTTATCTCACTACCTACCTACCTATCTATCTATCTATCTATCTGTCTATCTATCTGTATATCTATCTGTATATCTATCTATTTATCCATCTATCTATCTTTTATCTATATAACAATCTCTAAATTATCTTTCTAATAATCTGTCAAACATTCTATTATCTGGCTATCTATTTTCCTATCTTTATGTTTATAATCTATCTATAAATCTAGTTATAAATCTGCCTATAAATCTGTATATCATTCAATTTATCATTTTGACAATCAATATGTTTATTAATCCGTGTATCTCTTTATCATTATATCTGTATATCTATCTGTCTATCTATATGTCTTTATATTTTTTTATCAATCTATCTATATATTTGTCTAGCAATCTATCTATCTATCTATTTATCTGTCTATCTTTCTTTCTATCTGTATGCCTATCATTCTTTTTATTAATCAATCTATATATATATATATATTAATCTATCTATCAATTTATTTATCAAACTGTCTATCATTATGTCTATCTATCTAGATATCTATTAGTCTGTATGTCTATCTACGTATCTGTCTATATATCTGTCTATCTATTTCCCTATCTGACTATTTATATATCTGGCTGTATGTCTGTATGCCTGAGTATCTATTTGTCTGACCTATGTGCCTGACTATGTGTCAACCTTACCATCTATTTTCTAGACTATCTATTTGCTTTATTATCTATCTATCTATTTGTCTATCTTACTATTTATCTATCTGTCTATCAATCTATCTATTATTATCCGAATCAATTTGTTTATCAATCTATCTATCTTTCTAGCTATCTATCTGTCTATCTATCTGTTTATCTCTATGTTTATCTATCTGACAGTGTATCTATATTTTTATCCATATGTCTGTCTATATATCAATCAATCAATCTATCTATCTATATATATTAATCAATCTACCTAAATATATTTAGATACATATATATATATATATATCTATCTATTTATCTATATATCTATATATCTATATATCTATATATCTTTATATCTGCCAATCAATTTATTTATCAATCTATCTATGTATATATCTATCAATCTTTGTATCAATCTACATATCTAATATCTATCTATCTTTCTTTCTTTATGTCAGTTCGTTTATCTATCTACCTATCTATCTATCTATCTATCTATCTATCTATATCTCTGTTATTCATCATGTCTATCTATATATATTTCTAGTAGTATTTCTATATTCTTATCTATCTATTTGTATGACTATATGTTTGCTTGACTATTTTTCTGCTTGACTGTCTATCTGCCTGACAATATTTCTACTTTACTATCAATCTATTTGTCTATATATCTACTTATTTAACTATTTATCTATCTGTATATCTACCTATCTCTCTATCTATCTATCTATCAATCAATCTGTCTGTCTATCTATCTATCTATCTGTGAATCTGTCAATCTATCTGTATATATATCTATATATCTATTTGTCTATCTAACTATGTAATTATCTACATATCTATTTATTTATCTACCTATTTGTCTATTATTCTATCTTGCTATCTATTGTCTATCTATATGTCAATCTATCTGCCTATCTATCTGTCTGTCGATCTATATAACCTAACTATAAGTTTATGTATCTATCTATCTATCTATATATCTATCTAGCTATTGATTGTCTACATATTTGTCTATCTATCTATTTATCTATCTGACTAATAATCTATCTATCTATCTATCTAATAATCTATCTGTCTATCTATCTATATATTTATCTATTTGACAATCTATCTATCTATTTATCTATATATTTATCTATTTGACAATCTATCTATCTATCTACCTATTTTTCTTTCAATTTGTTTATCTATCTTTCTATCCATTTGTCAATCAATCAATCAATCTATTTGTTTATCTTTCTATAAATCTATCTATTTGTCTGTCTATCTATTTATTTATCTATATGTCTACATATCTAGCTATCTATCTCTATTTATATTTGTCTATATAATTTATTTATATATCTATATATCTATCAATCTTTCTATCTATCAATCTTTCTATCTGTCAATCTTTCTATCTATCAATCTATTAATCTGTCAATAAATCTATCTATCTATCAAACTATCAAACTATATGATCTATCAAACTATCAAACTATCTATCTATGTATCTATTTTCTGTCTATATGCCTATCTATTTGTTTTTTTGTTTGTCTGTCTATCTATTAGAAAATCTATTTGCATGACTATCTACTTACTGTTTACCTACTAGTTAGTTTATTTGTCTGTCTATCTATCTATTTATCTATCTATCTATCTATTTTTCTATCTACCTATCTATATATCTATTTATCTATCTAATTATCCATATATAAATCTATCTATCTATCTGTTTATATTTCTATCTTTCTATCTTTCTATCTGTCAATATATCTTTCAATGTAACTATATATCTATATGTCTATCAATTTGTCTATCTATCTTACTATCTATCTATCTATATATCTATCTATCTAATAATATGTCTATCTATATGTCTATCTATTTGTCTATCTATTTATCTCTCGAATAATATATCTATCAATCTATCTATCTATTTATCTATCTATATATCTATCTATTTTTCTATTAATCTATATATCAATCTGTCTATCTATCAATCAATCAATCTATGTGTATGTCAATATATCTATCATACTTTTGATTAATCTATTTATCTATATGTCTATAAATTTGTCTATCATTCTATCTATCTTTATCTATCTATCTATCTATATATATGCATGTCTGTATATTTATCTGTCTATCTATCTGAATTTCTATCTATATATCAATATGTCTGTCTATCTATCTATCTATCTATCTATATGTCTATCTATCTATCTATCTATCTATATGTTTACCTTTCTCATTATCTATCTGATTATTTATTTTTCTGCCTTTCTATATATCTATCTATCTATTTGTCAATCAATCTATCATTCTTTTTGTCTTTCAATCTATCTATTAATCATTTAGTTTATCTATCTGTCTATATTTATTTCAATCTATTTATTAATCAATCAATCAATTTGGGTGTATATATGTCTATTAATGTCTTTTTATCTATCTATTTATTTTTTGTCTCTGTGTATATCTATCTATCTATCAATTTATCTTTCTGTATGTCTATAAATCTATCTTTCTATCTTTGTTTTTATTTATCTATATATATTTTAGTTTATCTTAATATCTATATATCTTTCTATCTATCTATTAATCATTCATTATATCAGTCTATCTATCTATTTATTATTTAGTCAATCTATCTGTCTAACTATCTATATATCAATCTATCTAATGATCAGTATATCTTCTTATTATCTATATATCTTTCTAACTATCTATTAATCAATCAATATATCTGTCTATCTATCTATTTATTATTTAGTCAATCTATTTTTTTATCTATCAATTTGCCTATCTGTCTGCCTATCTATCTTATTATCTATCTGGATGCATATTAGTCTCCATGACTATCTGTCTGCCTAACTATCTATCTACGTGACTGTCTGTCTGCCTGATTGTCTATCTACTTGACTATCTATCAATCTATTTGTTTGTAAGTATATCTTTCTATTTATATGTCTATCTATATATCAATATATTTGTCTATCTATTTATATATTTGTCAATCAATATGTATATCTATATATATATCTATTTGAGTAGCTATATGTTTATCTATATGTCTATCTATCTATCTATCTATGGATCATTTTTTTATATGTCTATCTATCTTTCTATCTATATATCGATTAATCTCTTTATAAATCTCTCTAATAATCTGTATATCTATATAACTATCTATCAATTTGTATATCTATCAATCTTTATATATATATATTACTATTTTACTATCTATCTATCTATGTATTTATCTATCTATATGTCTATCAACTTGCTTATCTATGTATCTATCTTTGTATTTATCTATCTATCTATCTATCTATATATCTGTCTTTCTATCTATATATCAATTTGTCTATTAATCAATCTATCAATATGTATATCAATTAGTCTATAAATCAACCAATCAATCTGTTAATCTATCTATCTATTTATCTATCTATACGTCTATCTATGTATCTATCTTTATTTCTATCTATCTTTCTATCTTTCTATCTTTCTGTCTATATATCTATTTGTCTATCTATCTATCTATCTATATGTCTATCCACCTAACTATCTGTCTATCTATTTTTGTATCTAACTATCTATCTATCTGTCTATCTATCTATCTATAGGTCTATCTACCTATCTATATATTTATCTATTTTTCAATCTAACTATCAATTTGTCTATCATTTTTCTATTAATCTATCTATCTATGTATCTATTAATCTGTCTATCTGTCTAAAAATCTATCTGTCTATCTATCTATCAATCATTTATCTATCTATCTTTTTATCTATCTGACTATCTATTTGTGTATGAATCTGTCTATCTATCAGTTTATATCACTTTCTATCTCTTTCTTTTTTCTATCTATCTTTCTGTTTATCTATCTATTTATTTATCTTTCTATCTATATATCTGTCGATCTATATGTCTGTCTATCTTTCTATCAATCTCTCTATACTTTGGTCTATCTATCTATCTATCTATCTATCTTTTAGTTTATTTATCTGTCAATCAATATATCTATCTATCTAGATATTTTTTTAACTAACTATCTATCTATCTAATAATTTGAAAATCTATTTGTCTATCTTTCTGTCTATCTTTCTCTATATATATATATATATCTACTATCTATCTATCAAACTATCTATCTATATATTTATCAATCAATATATCCGTCTATCAATTTTAACTATCGATCTTTCTATTAATATGGCTATCAATATATATATCAATCTATCTATAAACTTATATATAAATCTATATATCATTTTTTTATTAATCCATCTATCAATCTATCTATCTCTCTATCAATCAATATATCTATGTGTCAATCTATCTATCTTTCAATAAAGGAATCTATCTATCTATCTCTCTATTTATAAGTATATCTATCTCTCTATCTTTATATCTAAAAATTTATATATCTATAAATTTATCTATTTGTATATCTATTTGTCTGACTATCTATTTATCTATCTATCATCTAATAATTTGAATATCTATCTATCTAGCTATCTGTCTATCTATTTGTCTATATGTTTATATATATACATAGGCTATCAATCTTTCTTACTATCTTTCTAACTATCTATTAATTTGCTTATCAACCTTTCTATTAATCTAGTTATCAATCTGTTTATCAAAATATCTATCAATATGTCTATCAATTTTACAATCAATCTTTCTATCTATTTAATAATCAAAATATCTATATATCTATCAATCTATTTTCCAATCTATATATCTATATATCTATCTATGTATATATAAGTCATTCTATCTATCTATCGATCTTTCTGTTTAATAATCTATATAACTAAACATTTTCTATCAACCTATCTATTTTTCTATCTATTTTCTAGCATTCTATCTAACTATCAGTCTATCTATCTATCTATCTATCTCTATGTATATCTATATGTTTATATTTCCATCTGTCTATCTATCTATCTATCTGTTTGTCTATCTATCTATCTATATATTTGTCTATCTAATCTATTTATGTATCTATCTATCAATCTATCGATATATTTGTCTATTAATTTGTCTATCAATCTATCTATCAAAATCTCTATCTATTTATCTATCTATATATATATATCTATCTGCATGTCTATCTATCTGTATGTTTATTTGTTTGTTTGATTATCTGTCTATCTGTCTAACTACTTGACTATCTGCCTACTAAACTATCTGTGTACATATCTATCTATCTATCTGTTTATCTATCAATCTATCTTTCTATCTATCTTTGTATCTATCTATCTATATTTATTTTTTTTATTTGTTAATCTATATGTCTATCTATCTATCTATTTGTTTATCTATTTATATATCTATATATTTATCTGCCTATCTATTTGTCTAACTATGTGTCTATCGATCTCTATATAAATATATATATCAATTTGTCTATCAATATATCTATCAATATATCTATCAATCATATATCTATCAATATATCTATCTATCTATCTATCTAACTATCAATCTATTTGTCTAACTATATATCTACTTATCTATCTATATATCTGTTTATCTATTAAATTGTCTATCTATCAATTTATCAATCTATCTATTGATCTGTGTATATATATATTTGTTATCTACCTATCTAATATTCCTTATATATATTTATCTATTTATCTGTCTATTTATCTATCTATCTATTTATGCATTTTCAATCTATCTATCTTTCTATCTATCTATTTATCTATCTATCTATCTACTATTTATATATCTATCTATCTAATAATTTGAATATCTATCTGTCTAGCAATTTGTATATCTATTTGTCTATCTATCTATATATCTATCTACTATCTATCTTTCTATCTATATATCAATCAATCTATCTATATATCTATCTATCTTTCTTCCTATTAATTTTTCTTTCAATCTTTCTAATAACCTATCTATCAAATGTTTTATCAATCTACCTATCAACTTATCTATATATTTATCTAACAATCTATATATCTATATATTTTTCTTTTTGAAAATCTTATTGTCAAACTATTTGTCAATCTATTTACTAGCTTTCTATCTATCTATATGTCTATTTATCGGTCTATATCTATGACTATATAAATATCTATTTATTTATCTATCTATCTATCTATAAATCTATCTATCTTTATATCTGTCTATCAAATCAATATATCTATCTATCTATCAATATATATATATATATATATATATATATATATATATATCTATCTATCTATTTATATATCTGTATATCTGCATGTCTATCTATTGGTCAATTTTTTTGTTTGTTTGTCTATTATCTCTCTGTCTAACTTATTCACTATCAGCCTACCAAACTATTTGTCTTACTGTCTATCTATTGTCAGTATATCTATCTATATATCTATTTGTCTATCTATTTTGTATTTATCTATCTATCTGTTTGTCATTCTATCTATCTATTTATCTGTCTATCTATGTATCTATCTATCAATCTATATATTTATCTTTCTATCTGCCTATCTATCATCCTGTCAATCTATTTGTCTATCTATAAATCTATGTATTTGCCTATCTATCTGTATTTCTATCCATTTATCTATCTATGTATCAATATACGTATATATCTCTATGTGTATCTATCTATCTAAATTTCTACTTGTCAATATATATGTCTATCTATCTATCTATCTATTTATATACCTATCTATTTAACTATTTAAGTTTCTATATATCTTGATATCAATATATCTATTAATCTATCTATCAGAATATCTATCTGTCTATATCTATTTAACTATATATCAACTATCTATCTATATATAAATATCTATCTATCTTTCTTTCTATCTATATAACTATCTATCTATATATGAATTTATATATTTTTATTTTTAACTATCAATCAATCTATTTGTATATCTAATTATCTATCAATCTATCTATATAACTATCTGCCTATCTATCTGTCTAATATTCTATCTATCTATCTGTCTGTCTGTCAATCAATCAATCAATATATCTGTC
Source organism: Sapria himalayana (assembly GCA_029783825.1). Taxonomy (NCBI): domain Eukaryota; kingdom Viridiplantae; phylum Streptophyta; class Magnoliopsida; order Malpighiales; family Rafflesiaceae; genus Sapria; species Sapria himalayana. The sequence goes on from JAREIK010003557.1 coordinate 141,293, forward strand.
TATCTATATTTATTTATTTATCTGTCTATTTTTCTTTCTAGCTATCTGCCTATTTATATATCTATCTATTTTTCTCTCTCTCAATCTATATATCTATCAATCTATCTATCAATCAATTTGTCTATCTATCTCTTTTTTATCTATTTAATAATCTGTTTCTTTGTGTACTTGTCTAACAATCTATCTGCCTTTCTATCTATATTTGAATCAATTTGTCTATTTATCTATCAATTATCTATCTATTTGTCTATTTATCTAGCTATCTATATATATATCTATGTCTTTTCTATCTATAAATCAAGCAATATATCTATCTATCTTTCTTTGAATGGATCTATTTATCTATTTATATGATATATATCTATCTATCTATTTATTCATCAATGTGTTTATCAATCTTGTAACTATCTATATATCTATCTTTATATCAATATTTGGATCAATCTTCCTAGTAATCTATCTATCACTCAATCTATCAATATGTCAATCAATCTATCTATATATCTACTTATATATATATATATATATATATATATCTATCTGTCTATATGTTTGTCTGTCTAATTATCTATCTGTCTATCTATCTATCTGTCTATCTATCTGTCTGTCGGTCTAACTGCATATGAAAATGTCTCCCAAACTGTCATTCTATATATCTCCATATATATCTATCTTACTATATGTCTAACTTCCTATCTGTCTATCAATCTGTCTGTCTTTCTATTTATCTATTATCTTTATATCTTTGTCATTTTGTCTGCCTATTTATTTTATCGTCTATCTATCTATCCATCACTATATTTGTCTGTCTATATATTTTTCTTTTTGTCAATTAATCTATCTACCAATATGCCTATCTATTTGTCTATTCGTCTGTTTGAATGTATGTATATATATATATATATATTATATCTATCTATCTATATGTTCTAACTTTATATCTATCTATTTATCAATCAACAAATCTATTTGTCTATCTATTTGTCTATCTTTCTATCTATTTATCGAGTCATCTATCTATCTATCTATTTAGTTATATATCTTTCTTTCTTTCTTTGTGACTATGTATCGATCTATCTTTCTATTTGTCTATCTATTTGTCTAAATATCTATCTATATGTGTGTGTGTGTGTGGATATCTATCTATCAATTTGTCTATCTATCTATCTATTTTTATATCTGTCTATTTATCTATCTAATTATCTATCTATATATATGTTTGTCAATATGTCTATAAATCTGTCAATCTATCTAACTATCTATGTATCTATCTAGCTGTCTATCAAGCTTTCTATTTATCTGTCTATCTATCTGTATGTTTTTATCTCTTTCTATTTCTCTATATATCATTCTATTATCTAATTATCTATCTGTCTTTCAATCTATCCATCAATCTATTGTCAATCTGTCTATCTATTTATCTATCTATCTATCTATGTGTCTATCTATCTATAATTCTATTTATTTATCTATCTGTCTATCTATATATCTATCTATCCATTTATCTATCTGTTTAACTAACTATCTATCTTTCTATTTATCTATCTATGTGTCTGTCTATCTATCTAACTATCTATCTGTCTATTTATCTAACTATATATATATTTTTCTATCTATGTGTCTTTTGATCTATTTTTCTATCTATCTATATATCTATCTATCTATATGTCTGTCTGTCTACCTATCTACCTACCTATCTATCTATCTCTTTATCTATATATCTATGTGTCTATCTATGTGTCTATTTATCTATCTATCTACCAATCTATTTGTCTATCTAAATGTTTATCTATATGTATATAGATCTATCTATCTATTTATTTATCTTTCAATCTATATGTCAATCTATTTTTTATATGTCTATTAATCTATCTATCTTTGTATCTATAAATCTATCTATCAATTTATTTATCAATTTGTCTATTAAACAATCTATCTAATAGTCTATCTTTATGTAAATCTATTTGTTTATCTATCTGCCTATCTATATGTCTATTTATTTCTCAATCTATTTGATTATCTATATATCTATTTATCTGTCTATATGTCTATCTATCTACTCTTGTTTTTTGTTTGTAAGTCTGTCTATCTATTAGTCTATTTCTCTATCAGTCTCTCTATCTATATGTTTATCTATATATCTATCTATCTATCTATTTGTTTATCTATCTATCTATCTATCTATTTGTCTATCTATCTATTTGTCTATCTATCTATTTATATATCTATTTATCTATCTATTTATCAATCTATTTATCTATCAATCTATATATCTATCCATTTATTTTTCTACCTTTTTATCAATCAATCTATCTTTATATCTATCTCTAATTCAAACAATTTGTGTATCTATCAATTTATCAATTTTTCAATCTTTCTGTCGATCTATCTATCTATATGTATATCTATATTTCAATCTATCTATATATCAAGCTATCTATCTCTATATCTATCTATCTATATATCTTTCTATCTATATATTTGTTTATCTATTTGTTTATCTATCAATTTATCAGTATTCTTATATGTCTATCTATCTATCTGTCTATCATTTTACCTATCTATCTATCTATTTGTCTATCTGTCTATATAACTATCAATATATCTATCTATCTATCTAACTATCTATTTGTATTTCTATATGTCTATATAGGTGTCATTCTTTCTCTCTATCATTTAATATATCTAGCTGTATATCTCTCTTTCTATCTACTTATCAATCTATCTTTTATCTTTCTCTCTATATATTTGCCTATCTATCTTATCTGTCGATCTTTCTATTTTTCTATCTATCTATCTATATATCTGTCTAGATATCAGTTTATCTATATGTCTATCTATCTAACTATCTATATATCAATCTATTTGTCTATCTATCTATTTTCTATCTATGTATCAATTTATATATATGTCTATCTATCTGTCTATCTATCTGTCTATCTAATTGTTTATCTACTTGTCTAGATATCAGTCTATCAATCTATCAATCTATCTGTCAATCAATCTATCAATCAATATGACTATCAATCTATCTATTTATTTGTCTATTTATCAATCAATTAATTAATAAATCAATATATTTGTACGTCTTTCTATATATCAATCAATCTATTTATCTATATTTCTATCCATTTGTCTTTCAATCTCTCTATAAATTAGTCTATCAATTTATCTATCAATCTGTCAATCAATTTGTCTATCTATTTATCTATCTATTTATTTATTTATCTATTTATCAATCTATCTAACTAACTAACTATCTATCTGTCTGTCTGTCAATCTATCTAACTATATATATATATATCAATCAATCTATCTATATATCTTTCTATCTATCTATCTATGTATCAATCTATCTTTTAATTTGTCTATCAATTTGTCGATCAAATTATCTTTCAATCTATCTATCTATCTTTCTATCTATATTTATTTCTAGCTGTCTAATAATTTATCTATCTATCAATATATCTATCAATCTGTTTATGAATCTATCTATTAATCTGTTTATTAATCTTTCTATTAAACTATCTATCAATCTGTATATCTATCTATCGAACTTTCTAGCTATCTTTCTTTCTATCTATCTTTTTTTCTATCTATCTGTCAATCTATCTATCAAACTATATGTCAATCTATGTTTCTATCTATTTTTTTTAAAAGGTTGTTTTATTATTATAAAAGCCCTCTCTTATGGCGAAGGAATACCATTTTTACAAGCTATATCTACCCTTGTCCCTTTTACACCCGTTTCAAAACCAAAACAATCAATGAAAATAAAATTTTGTAGTTGCATTGATTAGTTATACTTTGCAACTTGCTGAAATTTAGGAATTTTAGCTAATCTCTGTCTATTTTCTGGATAAGGTCATTTTCTATTGGGGTTATGAATATGTCGGGCTTGGATCTGTTTTCCAAGTAGGCTTTGCAAATTGTAAGGCATTGTAAATCTTCTTCTTTGTGCTAATTTATATGCTTCCAATTCTTATTGTTTCTTGCTTTCCCCGAGCTTTTCCATAACCAATTCCTTACTTCCTTCCATAATGTAGAGACCTTTGATACTTGACCAAAACTTGACTCTTACCAAACCACCAGATTACCTACTTAAACATACAAACTCTTGACCAACAACCTCTATAACCAGACCTTTACAATCATGCAACATTAATAAATATAAGCATGGAACATAAAAAATATAGACACATCTACTCTTTCCATCGAGACAGCTTTTAGCTGGCTTATTAGATTTGTTCTTGGGGTTATCCAGTAGCTATCTTTGAGGTTGTAAAAAAAACCAGAGAAACAAACTGCCAACATATATGATACCCTGCCTCTGAGTTTTATTGAAAAACTTACAGAGTGCTCCTGAACCGGACAATGTACCCGATAAATAATACATCTAAAAGATACAAAACAACTAGAATATAAACCTAATGAAGAATATAAACCTCATGTCTTCTTTTGTATGTTATCGTACCTGCATGAAGTAAGAGTACCAGTTCTGTTTTACCTCCAACTTACCATGTTGAGCTTCCAATATCTACCATAGCCTTTGAACTTTCTTCTTCCCTCAAGCCAGGAAGATATTCAACATTCCAAGACCTTATCTGTTCTTATAGAGCAACAAAATGCAGCAATAATATAACCAATGCACACCCGTGTCACAACCCATTATATTAGGTAGGTTTTTTACATATTCTGATGTAAGGGTATTCTCTCTTATCTAGCCTAATGGTGCCTTTAAATTTGACAGGGAGAGAATCTATAAGATATTCATGAAATTCTTTGTGTTTTCCATCTTTAGCAAGTTTGTCAGCCAGCACGTTTGCTTCCCTATATATATGTTTAGTATAAGCATTCAATATTTCTACTAATCTACTAATTTCATCTAATTCCTCTTCAAATTTCCACATGCTTTTTCTTTTATTCACTAGATCTACCAAGATTTTGGAGTCTATTTGTATGTCTAAGTTAGACAGCTCTTTCAATTTACAGATCCGTAAGCCATCCCTCAAAGCTATAATTTCTGCATGGAGAGCAGAAGTGGCTTTAACGGGTCCCATGAAGGCAAGGATAAGGTGACCACTGTGATCTCTTATTACTCCTCCTCCACCTGCTAAACCTATATTTCTATCAAAGCTACCGTTGGTGTTGAGGACTAATCTACCCTTTACTGGTTTTTCTCATTTAATGCTTATGATTTTTTGCTGTTGGACTTTTGAGACTGTGAGATTCCAGAATTTAAAAGTGTCAATGTCTAAGTAGGAATTACCAGCTGCTATTGGACTAGCTTCCGAGGTAATTATTATTTCTCTCTTTATATCTCTCGAGATATTTTCAGTAGTCATTACGTGACCTTCATATCTACTACTATTCATGGCCTTCCAAATGCACCAGATAGCGATGTGGGGGATATTATTTTTAAGCCAGGATTGAAGGCTATGGTGTGAATGTGCTGAGCTCCATTTGAGGAGTCTATTTCTACGAGGAGTACTTTCGTGTTTTAATCTCATTTCAGATTCTAATCTTTTCCATATTTGCAATGTAATTTTTCCTTGGGAAAACAGGTTATCAAGCGTTTCTACTACTTGAAGACAACATTCACATCTAGAAGGCAGTTGTATGCCTTTTTTTTATGTTCTCATCTATTGGAATTATATTTGAGAACACTTTCCATGTGTTAGTTTTAATTTTTTGGCTATTATCGTTATTCCAAGCCAATCTAAATAAAGGTTGGTCCATCTTTCTACTTCTCACTTTCTCTTTAATGGATTTGAGTGAGAAAGCACCGTCTGCACCCAAAGACCATTTCCAGCCATTTTTGGAGAGAGTGGAGTAGTTATCCACTAGTTCTCTTTGCTTGAGCATTTGAAGCCATACTTGGGAAACTTTGTTTTTTTTCCTTATTTTGTTTGTGTATTCCTCTATACAATATTTGGCTCTCATAAATTCAGCCCATAAGGTATTATTTTCTTTGACTCTCCACCATCTTTTGCACGCCCAACCTTTAGCTAGGTCATTGAAGTTAACAAAACTCAGCCCTGATTCCTATTTAGGATTGCAGAGATCTTTCCACTTTTTCCAGGGTAGCTTCTTTTTCCATTTTTTAATCCCCACAAAAATTGGGCCAATTCTTTTTCTATTCTTTTTTTGTCTGCCACTAGTAGGTAAGCAATCATTAAGTTTTGCCTGATACGTTTTGCAGCACATGGGTGATTAGGGTGATCATCCCACTCATGTAAAGCGAATCTACTTTCCATCCTGCAATTTTATTTTTAATTTTTCCTAGTAAAAATTCTAAATATTCTGATTTTAATTTACCTTCATATAATGGGCAACCAAGATATTGCATTGTGCCTTTTTCTGGGTGAATCCCTTTATGGTGTTAATTTTATGAGCTAAGTTTGATGGGGCATTCTTTGCAATCATGAATTGACACTTTTTTATTATTAATTTTCTTCCATGTTTCTTTTTCTAATACTTTTAACAATCCCATCAAATTATGAAGGGATCTGGCGCTTCCATTTGTGAAGATGATCACATCATCCGCATATGCCAAGCAATCTACCACAGGGGTGTCTTTTGTCTGACTAAACAGGCCTATTTTAACTGTTTGCATTTTAGATTTAATGTTAACATTTAATAACTCTAAGTAAATCTTAAAGAGAGAGGGAGAGAGAGGGTCTCCCTGTCTTAATCCTCTTAAAGGCTTGATGTCTTTTCCTATGTCTCCATTAACTAGGATTTTAATCCATGGATTTGAAATGCATCTATATATCAAATCAATCCAGGTTTCTAGAACCCCCATTTTTCTCATTATGAAACATAAAATGTTCCATTCTACTCTATCAAAGGCTTTAGAGAGGTCTAACTTTAGCAATATGTTATGCCCTCTAGACTTCGTTCCTATTTCTTTGATCATTTCTTTTGCTAGACAAATGTTTTCCATTATTAGCCTATTTTTCATGAATCATGACTGTTCTTTAGAGATTACTTTTGGAAGGACTATTAACAATCTATTTTGGAGTAATTTGGACAGAATTTTGTATATGGAGTTACACAGGCTTATAGGTCTAAAATCCTCTGCTTTTTGAGGATTTTCAATCTTAGGAATAAGGACTATGTATGTAGTGCTCCATATCTTACCTATTTCTGCACCACAAAAAATCCAAGATATAGCCTTTAGTAGTTCATTTTTAATGATTGTCCAGCAGTTTTGATAAAATTCATTATTCCACCCATCTGGGCCCGGGGCACTATTTGTTCCCATACTAAATACCACAGCCTTCAGTTCATCTTCATCAAGGAACTTTGTGAGGGTAATATTTTATACACTTGTAATTTTGTGATCTATTTTATTTAAGAGATGATCTCCACCTAGGGGTGTATCCCCACTAAATTGTCTTTCAAAGTGTTCATCGAAATTTTTTTTAATTTCTAGGTTACTATCTACACAATTATTTAGGTTATTTTTTATGTCTTTTATACTATGTATTTGTATCTTAACTTTAACTGATTTCTAAAAAAATTTTGTGTTTTTGTCTCCTTCTTTCAACCATTTTATTTTGGCTTTTTGTTTTCAAAATACTTCTTCCATGAGAAGCTTTAATTTTAATTCAGCTTGCACTTTATTTAATTCCTTTCTACTATCTTTGTATTGAAGAAGGACGTGTTCTTACTCCTTCTTTTCAACTTTATGTTCAGCTTCTATGATGTTATTGCTAATATTACCAAAAAAGTTCTTATTCCAAGTCCTTAAATGCTTTTTTAGTCTGTTTAGTTTAATATTCTAGATTTGAACAGGATTGCTTGAAGCTTCTTGTGACCATGAGTTTTTTACCATATCAATGAATTAATGATGGAGGCACCATGTATTCTGGAACTTAAATGAGTTATTTGTGATTTTAGACTTTTCTACAGATATTATCAAAGGATTATGATCTGAACAGAATCTGTTCAGAATTCAGATGTCTCACGACCATGGATCCATACGACTCTAATCATTTTAAATTATATAAAACTATATCTAGTCTTGCCCATATGGTGCCTTTAGCTCACCAGTTATTGCACCACGTGTAACGAGGACCTAAAAAGCTTGCTTCCATCAGACTGTCCTATGATACGGTATCATTGAAGTGAGACATAGCTTTTTTGTTGGGAGGGTTTCCCCCAACTTTCTCACTGGCTTTTCTTATGATGTTAAAGTCACCTCCTATTATCCAGTAAATATTTATTTTACCTATTTTAAGTATATCTTTCCAAAGATCCCTTCTGCCTTCTTTAGTGTATTTAGCATAGACAGTTGAGATGATTTCAGCTTGGTCTTTCTCTAAACTAAAAATTAATCATTTGATTTGTGTCTTCTAAAATGTTTATATTAAATATCTTTTCCAGAGAAGCCAAATTTTATTATTTTTATTAGAGAAGACATCATCGAAACCTAGTATGTCTTTATAGTGTTCTAGCTGGTCACTACTTACTATTGGCTCCGTAAGAATTATAAGTGGGGTTTATGTATTTTATATCAGTTTTTTAATTCTTTTTATTGTTGAAGGCTTTGGCAATACCCCTTGCATTCCAGTAGAAAAATCTAAACATTATAATTAGATTTGGCCCAAGCTCTAGTGGTGCACTTTGATTCATAAGTTTTATTTAAATGTTTTTTCTATTTCTAGGTTTTTTACAAGAACTCGTGACTTCCATTTTCTCATCTTTCCACACCCTACCTAGCTGAATGCCCATAATTTTAATTTCCTCCATTGCCCATTCTCTATCTCCCATTCTGTTTTTGAATTTACCATTATCTTATATCATCTTTAGTAATTTTAATAAGCTTAGAATCTTCCTCTCTTTGTTAA
>JAREIK010003557.1:153147-218147 GCA_029783825.1 Sapria himalayana
AAAAAAACCAGAGAAACAAACTGCCAACATATATGATACCCTGCCTCTGAGTTTATTGAAAAACTTACAGAGTGCTCCTGAACCGGACAATGTACCCGATAAATAATACATCTAAAAGATACAAAACAACTAAATATAAACCTCATGAAGAATATAAACCTCATGTCTTCTTTTGTATGTTATTGGACCTGCATGAAGTAAGAGTACCAGTTTGTTTTACCTCCAACTTACCATGTTGAGCTTCCAATATCTACCATAGCCTTGGACTTTCTTCTTCCCTCAACCAGGAAGATATTCAACATTCCAAGACCTTATCTGTTCTTATAGAGCAACAAAATGCAGCAATAATATAACCAATGCACACCCGTGTCACAACCCATTATATTAGGTAGGTTTTTTACATATTTGATGTAAGGGTATTCTCTCTTATCTAGCCTAATGGTGCCTTTAAATTTGACAGGGAGAGAATCTATAAGATATTCATGAAATTCTTTGTGTTTTCCATCTGTTAGCAAGTTTGTCAGCCAGCAACGTTTGCTTCCCTATATATATGTTTAGTATAAGCATTCCAATATTTCTACTAATCTACTAATTTTCATCTAATTCCTCTTCAAATTTCCACATGCTTTTTCTTTTATTCACTAGCTATCTACCAAGATTTTGGAGTCTATTTTGTATGTCTAAGTTAGACAGCTCTTTCAATTTACGATCCGGTAAGGCCATCCCTCAAAGCTATAATTTCCTTCCTGCATGGAGAGCAGAAGGGGCTTTAACGGGTCCCATGAAGGCAAGGATAAGGTGACCCACTGTGATCTCTTATTACTCCTCCCTCCACCTGCTAAACCTATATTTCTATCAAAGCTACCGTTGGTGTTGAGGACTAATCTACCCCGTTTACTGGTTTTTTCTCATTAATGCTTATGATTTTTTGCTGTTGGACTTTTGAGACTGTGAGATTCCAGAATTTAAAAGTGTCAATGTCTAAGTAGGAATTACCAGCTGCTATTGGACTAGCTTCCGAGGTAATTATTATTTCTCTCTTTATATCTTCTCGAGATATTTCAGTAGTCATTAACGTGACCTTCATATCTACTACTATTCATGGCCTTCCAAATGCACCAGATAGCGATGTGGGGGATATTATTTTTAGAGCCAGGATTGAAGGCTATGGTGTGAATGTGCCTGAGCTCCATTTGAGGAGTCTATTTCTACGAGGAGTACTTTCGTGTTTTAATCTCATTTCAGATTCTAATCTTTTCCATATTTGCAATGTAATTTTTCCTTGGGAAAACAGGTTATCAAGCGTTTCTACTACTTGAAGACAACATTCACATCTAGAAGGCAGTTGTATGCCTTTTTTTTATGTTCTCATCTATTGGAATTATATTTGAGAACACTTTCCATGTGTTAGTTTTAATTTTTGGCTATTATCGTTATTCCAAGCCAATCTAAATAAAGGTTGGTCCATCTTTCTACTTCTCACTTTCTCTTTAATGGATTTGAGTGAGAAAGCACCGTCTGCACCCAAAGACCATTTCCAGCCATTTTTGGAGAGAGTGGAGTAGTTTATCCACTAGTTCTCTTTGCTTGAGCATTTGAAGCCATACTTGGGAAACTTTGTTTTTTTTTCCTTATTTTGTTTGTGTATTCCTCTATACAATATTGGCTCTCATAAATTCAGCCCATAAGGTATTATTTTTCTTTGACTCTCCACCATCTTTTGCACGCCCAACCTTTAGCTAGGTCATTGAAGTTAACAAAACTCAGCCCTGATTCCTATTTAGGATTGCAGAGATCTTTCCACTTTTTCCAGGGTAGCTTCTTTTTCCATTTTTTAATCCCCACAAAAATTGGGCCAATTCTTTTTCTATTCTTTTTTGTCTGCCACTAGTAGGTAAGCAATCATTAAGTTTTGCCTGATACGTTTTGCAGCACATGGGTGATTAGGGTGATCATCCCACTCATGTAAAGCGAATCTACTTTCCATCCTGCAATTTTATTTTTAATTTTTCCTAGTAAAAATTCTAAATATTCTGATTTTAATTTACCTTCATATAATGGGCAACCAAGATATTGCATTGTGCCTTTTCTGGGTGAATCCCTTTATGGTGTTAATTTTATGAGCTAAGTTTGATGGGGCATTCTTTGCAATCATGAATTGACACTTTTTTATTATTAATTTTCTTCCATGTTTCTTTTCTAATACTTTTAACAATCCCATCAAATTATGAAGGGATCTGGCGCTTCCATTTGTGAAGATGATCACATCATCCGCATATGCCAAGCAATCTACCACAGGGGTGTCTTTTGTCTGACTAAACAGGCCTATTTTAACTGTTTGCATTTTAGATTTAATGTTAACATTTAATAACTCTAAGTAAATCTTAAAGAGAGAGGGAGAGAGAGGGTCTCCCTGTCTTAATCCTCTTAAAGGCTTGATGTCTTTTCCTATGTCTCCATTAACTAGGATTTTAATCCATGGATTTGAAATGCATCTATATATCAAATCAATCCAGGTTTCTAGAACCCCCATTTTTCTCATTATGAAACATAAAATGTTCCATTCTACTCTATCAAAGGCTTTAGAGAGGTCTAACTTTAGCAATATGTTATGCCCTCTAGACTTCGTTCCTATTTCTTTGATCATTTCTTTTGCTAGACAAATGTTTTCCATTATTAGCCTATTTTTCATGAATCATGACTGTTCTTTAGAGATTACTTTTGGAAGGACTATTAACAATCTATTTTGGAGTAATTTGGACAGAATTTTGTATATGGAGTTACACAGGCTTATAGGTCTAAAATCCTCTGCTTTTTGAGGATTTTCAATCTTAGGAATAAGGACTATGTATGTAGTGCTCCATATCTTACCTATTTCTGCACCACAAAAAATCCAAGATATAGCCTTTAGTAGTTCATTTTTAATGATTGTCCAGCAGTTTTGATAAAATTCATTATTCCACCCATCTGGGCCCGGGGCACTATTTGTTCCCATACTAAATACCACAGCCTTCAGTTCATCTTCATCAAGGAACTTTGTGAGGGTAATATTTTATACACTTGTAATTTTGTGATCTATTTTATTTAAGAGATGATCTCCACCTAGGGGTGTATCCCCACTAAATTGTCTTTCAAAGTGTTCATCGAAATTTTTTTTAATTTCTAGGTTACTATCTACACAATTATTTAGGTTATTTTTTATGTCTTTTATACTATGTATTTGTATCTTAACTTTAACTGATTTCTAAAAAAATTTTGTGTTTTTGTCTCCTTCTTTCAACCATTTTATTTTGGCTTTTTGTTTTCAAAATACTTCTTCCATGAGAAGCTTTAATTTAATTCAGCTTGCACTTTATTTAATTCCTTTCTACTATCTTTGTATTGAAGAAGGACGTGTTCTTACTCCTTCTTTTCAACTTTATGTTCAGCTTCTATGATGTTATTGCTAATATTACCAAAAAAGTTCTTATTCCAAGTCCTTAAATGCTTTTTTAGTCTGTTTAGTTTAATATTCTAGATTTGAACAGGATTGCTTGAAGCTTCTTGTGACCATGAGTTTTTTACCATATCAATGAATTAATGATGGAGGCACCATGTATTCTGGAACTTAAATGAGTTATTTGTGATTTTAGACTTTTCTACAGATATTATCAAAGGATTATGATCTGAACAGAATCTGTTCAGAATTCAGATGTCTCACGACCATGGATCCATACGACTCTAATCATTTTAAATTATATAAAACTATATCTAGTCTTGCCCATATGGTGCCTTTAGCTCACCAGTTATTGCACCACGTGTAACGAGGACCTAAAAAGCTTGCTTCCATCAGACTGTCCTATGATACGGTATCATTGAAGTGAGACATAGCTTTTTTGTTGGGAGGGTTTCCCCCAACTTTCTCACTGGCTTTTCTTATGATGTTAAAGTCACCTCCTATTATCCAGTAAATATTTATTTTACCTATTTTAAGTATATCTTTCCAAAGATCCCTTCTGCCTTCTTTAGTGTATTTAGCATAGACAGTTGAGATGATTTCAGCTTGGTCTTTCTCTAAACTAAAATTAATCATTTGATTTGTGTCTTCTAAAATGTTTATATTAAATATCTTTTTCCAGAGAAGCCAAATTTTATTATTTTTATTAGAGAAGACATCATCGAAACCTAGTATGTCTTTATAGTGTTCTAGCTGGTCACTACTTACTATTGGCTCCGTAAGAATTATAAGTGGGGTTTTATGTATTTTAATCAGTTTTTTAATTCTTTTTATTGTTGAAGGCTTTGCAATACCCCTTGCATTCCAGTAGAAAAATCTAAACATTATAATTAGATTTGGCCCAAGCTCTAGTGGTGCACTTTGATTCATAAGTTTTATTTAAATGTTTTTTCATATTTCTAGGTTTTTTACAAGAACTCGTGACTTCCATTTTCTCATCTTTCCACACCCTACCTAGCTGAATGCCCATAATTTTAATTTCCTCCATTGCCCATTCTCTATCTCCCATTCTGTTTTTGAATTTACCATTATCTATATCATCTTTAGTAATTTTAATAAGCTTAGAATCTTCCTCTCTTTTGTTTAAGTTAATGCCACTACTAACATCTAGCTCTTCTTCTGAGCTATTGGCTATTTTCACTGCCCATTTCATTCTACCCTCTCTCTTTTTTTCAAATCTTCCTCTCCGTGTCCTTTTGTTAATTTCTGCAATTTTTAGGATTAAGTTATGGGTATTACTGGGTTCTTCTTTATCCATCCCCTCTCTCTCCCCTTCTTTAGGAGGGACATATTCAACAATTTCCAGGCCAGAACCCATTTCAGTGATTTTCTGCTCATTCAGAGGGGGGGTTTGATTCTGTATTCTTCTCCCCCCTTTCATGCTGTAGTTTTTGGACCAAGCCGCTGCCTATTTACAAAGTGTTTTTTTTAACAAGGCACTGATCACAGTTATGACCTAATTTATAGCAGTAAGAGCAATGGTGTGGGAGGCTTTCTGGAATCAGTTCTTGCTAGAAACCCTCCCCATCTTTACTACCAATCCATATTCGGTGAGGAATATGTTGGAGTAAGTTCACTTCTATGCACACCCGAGCAACACTCGGGTGAGATAGTGTTGCAGTGGCACCTTCGAGGAGAAGAGGAGTGCCCACTGCATGTACAATGTGGTATGGTGAGAACTTGTCAAAGAGGTGTATGGGCAGCATAGGGAGGAGGAACCATACGGGGTTAATGGCGACTCTTGCTTGGTTGAGAAGGTAGGAATCCATCTGAAAGCTCTCATGGGGTATCCCATGATGTACCAAACACCCTTCAACCAGACGTGATGAAAGTGCTCCTCGGTGGACAGCTGCAGGAGAATGTGTTTAGCGTCGAGGACGCCTATTTTTTTTGAGCCCTTGAGCTTCAGTAAAGCATAGAATGCTCTGACGTCTTCAATGCGAGGCCGACCGTGAGAGAATTTTCCCACCACCGAGAATTTGTGAGCTTCAGTGAGCATGGATATGTCATTCGGGGAGAACTCTATCGAGGGTTCCCCATTTATCCCCCGTAAATGCCCGAAGAGTGTGAATAGAGATGCGTGGTTTTTTTAAAATGTTGGGAAAAAAACTTCTTATCCGATAAGATATCAAATCTCTTTATTTGAAGCTAGAAAATGGCTTCTTCTTTGCTGATTTTTGCTATTTCTCTCTCTAAAAATTGTGTTTATCTCTCTAGAACTTGAGAGAGAAATTTTTTTTAAAAAAACAGCTTCTTCTTCCTTATTTTTCTTATGTATATATCTATCTTATTTCTATCTATCTTATTTCTATTTATCTGCCATCTTTTATATATATATCTATCTAACATTCTATCTATCTCTCTATCTATTTTTCTATCTATTTATTTATCAATCTACCTATTAATCTATTTAGCAATCAATCTATCAATATGTCTATAAATCTATTTATCAATCTATCTAACATTTATGAATCGATATGTCTATCATTCTGTCTACAAATCTATCTATTTATGTGTCTATCTATATATTTATCTATATATCTATCCATCTGTCTATCTTTTTATATATCTATATATTTATTTGTTTATCTATTTGTCTTTTTATCTATCTATTTATGTATCTATCTATTTATCTATCAATCTTTCTATCAATTTATCTATCTATCAGTCTATCAATCTATCTATCAATGTGTCAATCAAACAATCCATCTATGTGTCTATCTAGCTATTTGTCTATCTATCTATCTATCTACTAGTTTAACTTCTATCTATCTATCAGATTAACTATCTCTCTATCTATATGTATATTTATCCATCTATATATCTATCTATCTATCTGTTTATATATTTGTTTATCTATCTGTCTATCTATTTATAAATCAATATGTATATCTATCTATGTATTTGTCTATCTGTGTAATAATCTATTTATCTATTTAACTATCTATTTATCTAACTATCAAACTCTCTATCTATATGTGTATATATCTATTTATCTATCAATCTGTGCAACTATATATATATATATATATATATCTTTCTATTAATATTTTTATCAATCTTTCTAGTGATCAATCTGTTATCTATCTATCAATATGTCAATCAATGAATTTATCTGTCTATATATTTATTTTTTATCTATCTATCTTTCTAACTATCTATATCTATCTATCTTTTTGTCTATCTATCTAGCTATTTGTATATCTATCTGCCTATGAAAATGTCTTCAAAACTGTCATTCAATCTCTCTTCATATCTATCTATCTTACTATATGTCTATCTAACTTTCTATCTGTCTATCAATCTGTCACTCTCTGTTTATCTATTATCTTTATATCTATATGTCTTTTTGTCTACCTATTTATTTTATTCTCTATCTATCTATCCGTCTGTATATTTTTTTGTCTATATATTTTTCTTTTTATCTATTTGTAAATCTATCTATATGCCTATCTATATGTCGATTGGTCTGTGTGAATGTCTATATATATATATATATATATATATATATATATATATATATATATATATATATATATATATATATATATATATATATATTTCTATCAGTCTATCTATATGTTCTAACTTTATATCTATCTATTTATCAATCAACCAATCTTTCTGTCTATATATTTTTCGATCTTTCTATCTATCTATCTATCTATCTTTCTTTCTTTCTTTTTGTCTATGTGCCGATCTATCTTTTTATTTGTCTGTCTAAATGTCTATGTTTATGTTTGTGTAGATATCTATCTATCGGTATGTCTATCTATCTATTTGTTTATTTTTCTATCTATCTTTGTATCTATTTAATTATTTATCTATCTATATATATGTTTATCAATATGTCTATATATCTGTCAATCTATCTACTTATATATGTATCTATCAAGCTGTCTATCTAGCTAGCTAGCTATCTATCTGTCTATATATTTTTTTTATCTCTATCTATTTGCCTATCTATCTTTTTACCATCTATATATTGATCTGCATTTCAATCTATCCATCAATCTATTGATCAATCTGTCTATCTATCTATTTATATATTTGTCTATCTATCTATAATTTTATTTGTTTATCTATTTATATATCTATCCATCTATCTATTTAACTATATATCTATCTATTTATTTATCTATCTATTTGTCTGTCTATTTATCTAACTATCTATCTGTCCATTTATCTATCTAACTATCTATATATTTATCTATCTACGTGTCTTCTAAACTATTTATCTATCTATCAATAAGTCTATGTATCTATCTATGTATCAATCTGTCTAACTATATATCTATCTAACTATATGTCTGTCTGTCTATCTACCTAGGTACATATATATATATATATATCTATGTGTCTATTTATGTGTCTATCTACTAATCTATTTGTCTATCTAATTATCTATCTATTTGTATATAAATCATTCAATCTATCTATCTATTTTCAATCTATTTGTCAATCTATTTTTTATATGTCTATTAATCAATCTATCTATGTATCTATAAATCTATCTATCAATTTGTCTATTAAACAATCTATCTAACTATCTATCTTTTTGTATATCTATATGTCTATCTATCTCATATCTGTATGTCTATTTATTTATCAATCTATTTGATTATCTATATATCTATTTATATGTCTATATTTTTCTCTATCTATATGTCTATCTCTATGTTTGTTTGTTTGTACGTCTGTCTATCTATCTATCTATATATCTATCTGTCTATATATCCATTTATCTATCTGTTTATCTATCAATCTATATATCTATCCATCTTTCTATCTATCGATTTATCAATTTTTTTATCTCTTTATCTATCTATCTGTATATCTATATTTCAATCTATCTCTCTATCTATCTATCGAGCTATCTATCTTTATATATCTATCTATCTATAAATTTCTCTATCTATCTATTTGTTTATCTATTTGTATATCTATTTGTCTATCAGTCTTTGTATGTCTGTCTAGCTATCTGTCTGTCATTTTGTCTATTTATCTAACTATCTATCTATTTGTGTATCTGTCTATGTATCAACCAATATATCTATCTATCTATCTATCTATTTTTCTTTCTATGTGTATTTCTATATGTCTATATATCTATCTATCATTCTTTCTAGTTGTCATTAATTCTATCTATAAATCTATCTTTTTATCTTTCTCTTTATCTATTTGCCTATCTATCTTCTCTTTCTATCTTTTTATCTATCTATCTATCTATATATCTATCTAGATATCAATATATATATATATATATATATATATATATATATATATATATTTCTATCTATATAACTATATTTATATCAATCTATTTGTCTATCTATCTATTTGTCTATCTATCTATCAGTCTATCAATATGTCTATCTATCTCTCTATCTTTTTGTCTATCTATCATTCTATCTAATTGCCTATCCACTTGTCTATATATCAGTCTATCAATCTATCTATCAATCTTTCTATTAATCTATCGATCAATATGACTATCAATCTATCTATTTATTTGTGTATTTATCAATCAATCAATGAATCTAGCTGTCTATCTATCTATATATCAATCACTCAATCTATCTATCTATATTTATATCAATTTGTCTTTCAATATCTTTATAAATCATTCTATCAATCTATATATCAATATGTCTATCAAAAATTGTATCTATCTATCTAATTATCTGTTTATCTATCTATCTAACTAACTAACTAACTATCTATCTATATTTATATTTATCTCTTTATCTATCTCTTTATCTATCTCTTTATCTATCATACAATCTCTCTTTAAATCTATCTGTCTATCTAACTATTTATCTATCTATCTATCTATTCGTATATCTATCTAACTATCTATTTGTCTATCTATCTATCATCGATCTAACTTTATATATATATATATATATATATATCAATCAATCAATCTATCTATGTATCAATCTGTTTATTAATTTGTTTATCAATATGTCGATCAAATTATCTTTCAATCAATCAATCAATCTATCTATGTTTATTTTTGTTTGTCTATTAATTTATCTATATATCTATCTATCTATCTATCATTCTATCAAAATATCTATCAATTTGTCTATGATTCTATCTATCAATCTTTTTTTAATCTTTATATTAATTTATCTATCAATGTGTATATCTTTCTATCTATCTATCTGCCAATCTATCTATCTATCTATCTATCTATCTGTCAATCTATCTGTCAAACTATATGTCAATCTATGTGTTTTTCTATCTTTATTTCTATTTATCTATCATTTTTTATGTATATACCTATCTAACATTCTATCTATCTCTCTATCTATTTTTCTATCTAATTGTATATCAATCTGCCTATTAATCTATTTATCAATCTATCCATCAATGTGTCTATAAATCTATCTAACAATCTATCTATCACTTGTGAATCAATTTGTCTATCATTATGTCTACAAATCAATCTATTTATCTGTCTATTTATATATCTATCTATCTATTTATATATTCATCTATCTATCTTTCTATTTTTCTATATTTCTATTTGTTTATCTATTTGTCTTTCTATCTGTCTATTTATCTATCTATCTATTTATCAATCAATCTTTTTATCAATTTGTCTATCTATCGATCTATAATTCTATCTGATCAATGTGTCAATCAAACAATCCAGACATGTGTCTATTTATCTATTTGTCTATCTATCTATCTACTAGTTTAACTTTTATCTATCTATCTTATTAACTATCTCTCTATCTATCTGTATATCTATCCATCTATGTATCTATCTATCTCTATATATATCTGTTTATATATTTGTTTATCTATTTATCTATCTGTCTATCTATCTATTTATATAAATAGATAGATAGACAAAAAGATGGGTAGATTGATAGACTAATAGATATATAGATATAGTTATAAAGATAGATATTCAAATTGACCAATAGATAGATAGGTAGGTAGGTAGGTAGGTAGATAGATAGATAACATATAGATAGAAAGCGATATAGACAAAGAGACATATAAAGAGACGAACAAATAAAAAGATATATAGATAGGGAGATAGATGGATAGACAAAAAATAACCATAAGATAGTTAGATAGACAGATAAACAAATAGACAGATATATATATAGACACATATAAACATAAAGACATAAATTGATAGATAGATAAATAAATAGATAGATAATTAGGCACTTATAAAATTAAATTGATAGACTGAAATATATATATATATATATATATATAGGCATATAGACAAATTTATAGATTAATATATAGATAGATAGACTAATAGTCATATATATAAACAGATAGATAGATAGACAGATAGACAAATAGACAGATAGATAAATAAATAGAAACATAAACAAATATACAAATAGATAGATAGATGGTTACATAGATTAATATATAGACATAAAGACACATAAACAAATAGATAGTTTGAAAGATAGACATATAGATAAATAGACGGATATATATAAAATTGAAAGACAAATAGACAAATAGATATATAGACATATAGATATATAGACAGATTGACAATAGATAGATTTAAAAATTGATAGATAAACAGATAGAAAGATAAACATATAAACAGATAGACATATAGACAATTAGATAGATTGATAGACAAATATATAGACTTATAGACAAATAAACTCAAACATAAATAAAGAGATAGACATAGCCATATAGACAAATAGACAGATTGATAGATAGATAGATAAACAAATAAATAGATAACTAAAAAGATATATATATATATATATATATATATAGACAAATAGATAGATAGACACATAAACACATACATAGATAGTCAGGTAGGTAGATAAACTATGATTGATAGAAAAATCAGATAGTTAGATAGTTAGACAGATGGATAGATAGAGATGAATATGGAAAGATAGTTAAAGAATTAGATAAATTGGCAGATATATAAAAAAATAGATAGACATATAGAAAGATAGATAGATAGATAGACATATAGAATGATAGACAAATAGTCAGATAGATAGATAAACATATAGATAGATAAGTATATAAACAGATAGATAGATAGATAGCTAGATATGTAGATAGACATATAGAAAGATAAACACATAGACAAATAGATAGATAATCAAATAGATAGTTAGATAGATAGATAGACAAATAAATAGTTATATAGATATACAAATTGATAAATAGATATATTGACAGGTAGATAGATAAACAAATAGATAGTTGGACAGACATAAAAATTGATCTATAGATAGATAGATAAATAAATATACACATAGTCTAATAGACTTATAAACTAAAAGATAGATAGAGAAACAGATAGAATGTTGGATAGAGAAATATAAAGATAGTTATACAAATAGTTACATAGATAGTTATATAGATATATAGATAAATAGATAGATAGATAAAAAGATATACAAATAGATAGGAAACCATATAGATAGATAGACAGAATGATAGTCTAATAGATGAATATAAAGATAAAGATAAAGACAGATAGGTAGATAGCAAGATTGATAGATAGACAAATATAGAAATAGTAAAATAGATAGATAGATAGATATACAAATAAATAGATATACTGATAAACAAGTAGACAGAAAGATAGATAGAAAAATATACAGAATGACAGATATACAAATAGACAAATAGACAAATAGGAAAATAGATATATAGATAGGCAAAAAGATTTATTGATAGATAGGAAGACAGAAAGTTAGTTAGTTAGAAACATAGATACATAGACACATAGACATGTTGACACATAGACACATAGGCACATAGACACATAGTAATATAAACACATTGATACATAGACATGTTGACACATAGACACATAAACATAGACAGATAATGTGATATAAAGAGAGACAAATAGACAGATAGATAATTAGACATTTAGCTAGATAGACAGATATGAAAATAAAAAGATAGATAGATATACAGATAAATAAAAATATAGATAGAAGGATAGAAAGAAAGAAAGATATATATATATATATATATATATATATATATATATATATATATATATATATATATATATATATATAGATTGATTGATATATTAATAGATAGATAGACAGATTGACTGATATATAGATAGATAGATAGTCAGATATATTGATATATATATAGACAAATAGACAAATAGTTTGATAAATAGGCAGATAGACAAATAGATAGAAAAAAAAACTCAGATAGATAGATAGGCAGATAGAAAAATATTCAAATATATAGATAAGTAAATAGAAAGATTGGCAGATAGATATATATATATAGATTCACACAAACATATATATATATATAGTAAGATATATAGCTATATAGACAAATAGATAGATAGTGAGATATATAGATTAAAAATTATAAAGATAGATAAAAAGATTAATAATTATATAGATAGATAGCTTTAGTCACTAAATCCATCGCTATATTCCAGATTTAATTAGCTAGAGAAGTTCCCTCCCTAAATCTATCGATATATTCATGATTTTATTAGCTAGGGAAGTTACATCACTAAAATCTGTCACTATATTCATAAAGTAATTAGCTAGGGAAGTTTCATCGCTATATTAATTATTTAATTAGCAAAAAAAAGTACATTTCTAAATCCGTAGCTATATTTTCAAGTTGTAATTAGCTAGGAAAATTGTGTCAATAAAATATGTTGTTATGTTTAGTATGTAATTAGCTAGGAAATTCCGTAGCTGAAATTTGTTCCTATGTTACTGATATAATTAGCTAGGAAAATTCTGGCGTTAAATCATTCGCTAAATTTTGGATTGTAATAGCTAAGGAAATTCCGTCGCTAAAGCCGTTGTTAATTTTTAGATTTTATTAGCTAGGGAATTTCCATCTCTAAATCCTTTGCTAAATTCAAGATTTTATTAACTAGAGAAATTCTGTCGCTAAATTCTCCACTTTTCTTGAGTGGAATTTATGAAAATATTCCATCGCTAATCCGTAGCTAATCCGTTGCTAAATTCACCACTTTTTTCTGAGGTGAAATTTACGAAATTATTCCATCGCTAATCCATTGCAAATTTTTATTTTAATGAAAAAACATAAATCCCTTGCTATTCCCTAGCTAATCCTTCACAATTTAGCTAGGGATTAATCCCTAGCTAAAATTCCCTAGCTAAAATTCTCGCTAAATTAACATTTTCTTGTAGTGTAAATAGATAGATCATAAATAGATAAATAGATTGATAGATAAATATATAATCATATAGACTAATAGTGATAGATATATATATATATATATATATATATATACAAATATATACAAAGTAGATAGACAGATAGTTAGATAGTCATATAGATAGATAAATAGAAAGATAGATAAATAAATAGATTTAAAGAGAGTTAGATATATAGATTTATAAATATATAGATAAACTAATAGACAGATAGATAGATATGTAAATAGATAGATAAATGGATATCTTGATAAATAGACAAATAGATAGATTGTTAGATTGATAGATAAACATATAGATAGATAAAGATATAGATAGACAGATGGATATATAGACAGATAGATGGATGGATAAACCAAAAGACAGATAGACAGATAGGCAAATAAATAGAAATATAGAGATTTAGACTTATAGATATATAAATATTTAGATAGACTAATATATAGATCTATAGATAAACAAATAGCCAGATAGATAGACATCCAAATAGACAGATATTCTTATAAAAAGATATCAAAAAGTTTGATACACCAAAAGATAGATATATAGATTGATTGAATAAAAGATAGATAAATAGATAGACAAGCAGATAGATAGACAGATATTTAGAACCAGACACATAGACTCATATATACATAGACAGATAAATGCATAGACACATAGACAGGTGTACATATAGACAGATAGATTGATAGAGAAATAGACATATAGATAGATAGACAAATAGATATACCGAAAAATACACAGATAGACTGTTAGATAGATAGGAAAATTGAAAGATAGATTTATAGATAGATAAGAAAATAAAAAGATATATAAATATACATATAGATAGATAGACACACAAAAAGATAGATGGAAAGAACAACAAATAGACAGATAGACTAAAACATATATAGAAAGACAGATAGATAGATATAAAGATATATAAATAGATAGCATAATAGATTCTGAAATAGATAAATATCTTGATATATAGATAAATAGATAGATAGATAGACAAATAAGTCGATAAGAAAATATCTAGATTGAAACATATATAGATTGACACACAATTAGACATATAAATAGATAGATAAATAAATAAACCGATCGATAGATTTATAAATAGATAGATAGATAAATAATTAGATTTACAAATAGATAGATATGCAGATAGGAAAATAGATAGAAAAATAAATAAACATATAGATATATAAATAGATAGTCATATAGCAAGATAAAAAGGTTGATTGATTAGTAGATAGATAGATAGAGAGATAGACAAATTGTCATATTGATAGATATATAGATAGTCAGATATACACATACATAGATAGATAGTTAAATATACTAATAGATAGATAAACATATAAATATATTAACAGATAAGTAGATATACAAATAGATAACTAGGCAGATAAAGAGATGGATAGATAGATAGAAAATAGAAAAATAGATCGATAGATAGCTATATAATCATATAGTTAAATATATATATATATATATATATATATACAAATAGTTAGATAGTCAGATACATAGATAAATAGAGAGATAGATAGATAAATATATTTAAAGAGAGTTATATATATAGATATATAGATTTATAAATATATAGATAAACTAATAGATAGATAGATAGATATGTAGATAGATTGTTAATGGATAGCTTGATAAATAAACAAATAGATAAATAGCTAAGTAGTTAAATAGATAATTGGATAGATTGACAGATAGACATATAGATAGATAGAGATATAGATGGGCAGATAGATATATAGACAGATAGATATATGGATAAACCGAAAGATAGATAAACAGATAAACAAATAGTTAGAAATATAGAGATTTAGTCATATAGATATATAAATATAAAGATAGACTAATATATAGATCTAAGATAAACAAATAGGCAGATAGATAAACATCTAAATAGATAAATATTCTTATAAAAAGAAAGTGAACTAGTCTAATACACCAAAAGATAGATATACAGATTGATTGATTAAAAGATAGAAAAATAGATAGACAAACAGATAGATAGATAGACATTTAGACACATAGACAAATACAAGGATAGACACATAGATAGTTGTACATATAGACAAATAGATTGATAGAGAAATATACATATATACCGATAGGCAAATAGACATACCGACAAATACACATATAGACAGTTAGATAGATAGGAAAATAGAAAGATATATGGATAGAGAGATAGGAAAATAGAGAGATAGATAGATATACATATAGACAGATAGACACACAGAAAGATAGATTGAAAGAAAGACAAATAGACAAATAGACTAAAACATATATAGAAAGACAGATAGATAGATAAAAAGATATAGATAGATATAATAATAGATTTAGAAATGGATAAATAGATTGATATATAGCAAATATAATGATAGTCAAATAGTAAATAGATAGATATACAAATAGGTCTAAAGAAAAATATGTATATTGACACATATATAGATAGAAAATTAGACTATTAGACATATAAATAGATAGATAAACAAATAAAGTGATAGATAAATTTATAAATAGATGAATAGATGGATAGATAGACAGACAAGTAATTAGATTTAGATAGATAGGCAGATAGATAGAAAAACAAATAAACATATAGATATTTAGACCTATAGTCATATAGACAAATAAATAGATTGATTGATTACTAGATAGGTAGATAGAGAGATATACAAATAGGAATATTGATAGATATACAGATAGTAAGATATACACATATATCGATAGAGAGATAAATAGGAAAATGAATAGATAAACATATAAATATATTAACAGATAGGAAGATATATAAATAGATTGATTGACCGATAGATAGAAAGAAAATTTGGTATTTAGATAGATAAATAGATAGATAGATAAATAGAAAGACATATAAACAAATAGATTGACAAAAAAGAATAAAAATAGACTGGTAGACAGATAAATAGATAGATGAAATGACTAATAGACATAAATAGAAAGACTATGACTTAATTAGATAGAAAGATAGTTAGACAATTACAAAAAAAGATAGATAGACATAAAATTATTTAGAGAAATGGATAGATAGACAAATAGATGAATGTGCATATATAATTATAAAGAGAAAATTAATTAGACAAATAGACACATAGACTAATATATAGATAGATAGATAGGTGTATAGATAGATAGAAAGACAATTAGATAGAAAGATAGACAAATCGATATATATCCTTATTGACAGATAGATATTTAGAGTGATAGACTAATAGAAAACAAAAGAGATAAATATATAGTTAGATAGATAAATAGACAAATAGATAGATAGATAAATAAATTTACAAATTGACAGACAGATATATCAAAATATAGATATATAGATAGATAGATAGAAAGATAGATACACAAATCAACAGATAGACAGATAGAGAGATAGATAATTAGAAAAAATAGATAGATAGATAGATAAAAATATAAAGAGATAGATAAATAGAGAGAGAGATTGATAGATATAGAGATAGACAGATAAAGAGATATATTAAAAATAGATAGATACTTAGACACATAGAAAGAAAGAAAGATAGATAGAAATATAGATAGATAGCTAGAAAGAGAGATAGATAGATAACAAAATAGAATGATACATAAATCAAAAGATATATAGATAGACAAATAGATAATTAGACAAATAGAGAGTGAGATAGATAGATAGATAAATAGATAGAGATATAGACATATAGATAGATAGATTTAGGTATAAAATTCAAAGATAGATATTTTAATTGATTGATTGATTGATACATAGATAGACATATAGACAAGTTGACAAATATAAAGATAGGGAGATAGACACACAATAGATATACATAATAAAAGAAATGCAAATAGATAGATAAACAAAGAAATATATAGATAGATAGACAGACAGATAGATATATAAACAAATAGGTAGATATATAGATATATAAATATTGATAGATATATAGATAGAAAAAGATATATAGATATATAGATAGATATGGACATAAAAACATATACACATTAGATAGACAGATAGATAGATAGATGGATAAACACATAGATAAATCATCTGATAGACAAAGATATAGATAGACAGATTGACATATTAACAGATAGATAGATAGAAATATATATTTAAATAGATAGACAGATAGACTAATAGATTGATAGACTTATAGATAGATAGACATATAAACATATAGAATAATAGACAAATAGACAAAAAGAATTTTTGACTAAAAGACTGATAGATTGAAATATAGATACATAGTTAGATAGAAAAATAGTAAAATAGATAAACAAATATATATATATATATATATATATATATATATATATAAACGTGTAATTATTTAAAGAAATAGAAATAGAAAAATACATATATAGACAGATAGAACTATAGACAGATAAATAAACAGACAAATAAATAGATCGATATATAGGCATATATATATATAAATTGATTAATTGATTGATATATATATATAGACATATAGATAGATAGATAGATAGCCAAATTGATAGATAGATAATATAGTGATAGACAAATAGACAACTAGAGAGAGAGATATAGATAGATAGATAGATAGACAGATAGATAGATAAAAAGATAGACAGATACCCAAATATACAGATAGACTGATAGAGAGATATATAAATATATAGATAGATAGATTGACAAATATACTGACAGATAGATAGAAAGATAGTTAGATAGATAGACTGATAGATATATAACAAATAGAGAGATAGAAATATATAGTAAATAGATAGATAAATAAATTGATCGATAGACATATAAAAAGGTAGATATATAGACAAATAGATAGATAGAAAGATAGAGAGACAGAGAAATAGACAAATAGACATTTACACAAATGGACATATAAATAGATAGATATATATATATAGATTGTCAGATAGAAATATAGACACATAATCAATAAGATAGATAGACATATTGAAAAATAGATTGATAGATAGATAGATAGAAAATAGATAAATAGAAAGATTGATAGATATATAGATATAGATATACATAAATAGATATATAGATAAATAGAAAAAAAGGCATATAGACAGATAGAATTATAGATAAATATACAGATATATTGATATAAAATTATATACATAGACAGATAGACAGACAAATAAAAAGATAAATAGATAGAGCTAGATATATATTGATAGATAAATATATAGATAGTCAGTTAGTAGATAGATATATAGATAGATAAAAAGATAGATAGATAGATATATAGATAGACAAATATGTAAATAGACATATAGGGAGATAGTTAAATATCCAATTTTACAAATATACTTATAGGTAGATATACAGATAGTTAGATAGATGGATATAGAGATAAATAGATCGATAGATATTAGCTAGAGAGATAGATAGATATAGATAAATAGATACGTAGTCAAATAGACAAATAGACACATAGACACTTTGAAAAATAAACTAATAATTAGATACAAAGATAAATAGACAAACATAAGATTGTTTGACAAATAGGTAGATTGAGGGATAGACAAAAAGATAGATAGAAAAATAAAGAGACAGAAAAAGTGATAGATAAGAAAATAGAGAGATATACTGATATACAAATAGAAAGATAGACAGATAGTTAGATAGATAGATCGATCGATAGATGGACTGATACACTGATAGATAGATTGACATATAAATAGTTAGATAAATAGTTTGATATATATATATATAGACAAATAGAAAGCTATATAGATAGATAGGTAGATAGACACATATTTAGATAGACATATAGACAAATAGAAAGATAGATAGACAAAAAATAGATAGACAGACAGATAGATAGATAGACTAATAGATAGATAGATATAAGGTTAGATAAATTGATATATAGCTTGATAGATATATAGATTGAATGATACACTAATAAGTAGAAATACATTTAGATAGTTAGACAGACAGATAGATAGTTATTTAGAAAGACAAATAGACAATTACATGGATAGATTGATACACATATAGACATTTATACAAAAGATATTTATATAGACTAATAGATAGGTAAATAGAATAATAGTCTAATAGATAGATCAACATGTACACAGATAGATAGATAGATGATAAACAAATAGATAGAATGATACATTGACTATTAAAAATTTAGATAGATAGATAGAAAGATAAATAGATAGTATGACTGATAAATTTATAGATTAATAACTAATAGACAGGTTGAATTATAAACATATAGACAAATAGACTTATAGATTGATAGATTGATAAATAGGTTGACTAATAGATTGATAGACATAGACAGATACTTAATTAGATTGAAAGATAGTTAGATAGTTACACAAATAGATAGATAGATAGATAGACATATATTTATTTAAAGAAATAGGTAGTTAGACAAATAGATAGTTATAAAGATAAACCAGTAGAAAAATAGATAAATAGACAAATAGACTCTTAGATAGATAGGCAGATAAATAGATAGACAGATAGATAGATAGTCAAATTGATATATAGATAGTTATAAAAATAGACTAATAGAAAACTATAGAGATAGATATATAGATAGATATATAGATAGATGGATAGATAGATATATAGATAGATGGATAGATAGAAAAATAGATAGATAGAAAGATATGGAGATTGATAAATTTATAGATTAACATTTAGACAGATAGATAGATATATAGACAGATTGACAATATAAAAATTGATAGATGGAGAGAAAGAGAGATATATAGATAGAAAGAAAGATAGAAAGATAGAAAGATAGAAAGATAGAAAGATAGAAAGATAGAAAGATAGAGAGATAAACAAATAGATAGAAAGACAAATAGATAAAAATATATACAGATAGATAGATACATAGACACATAGAAAGATAGAAAGATAGACATATAGATAAATAGCAATAATGATAGATACACAAATATATAAATAGGTAAAAATTTAGGTAGGTTTATATTTAGATAGATATATAAATATATAAATAGATACATAGAAAGAGAGATAGATAGATAAACACATATATAGATAGAGATAGATACATTAATAGAAAATATATAGATAAAGATATATATAAGCATATAGACAATATATATATATATATATATATATATATATATATATATATATATATATATGTATGTATGTATGTATGTATGTATGTATGTATATATATTTATACAGAAAGTTTGATATATTGATATATACATAAGTATATAGATAGATGACAAATAGATAGATAAAAAAATAGATTGAAACATACATAGACACATAGATACATAGTAGATAGACATATAGACAGATATATATACAAACATATATATAAATAGATATATATATATACATATATAGTGATATATATTGATGATAGTGAGATATATAGATAGATAGATAGATATATAGATAGATACATAGATAATTAGGCAAATAGGTAGATTAACAAATAAATAGATATACATATAGACTTAGATACTTAGATGGATAAGCAAATAGATAGGTAAATAAACCGATAGATAGATAGACAGATAGCCATATAGACATATAAAAATATAGGCACGTAGATATATTTACATTTAGACATATAGATAGGTAAATAGATAGGTAAATATATAGACAGATAGATAGATATAGAAATAGACTGATCTAAATATATAAAGGTAGGTAGATAGATAAATACATGAATAGACATATAAAGAAATTAATTGAAAGAAAGATAGTATGATAGTTACATAGTTATATAGTTACACAGATAGACAAATAGTTATAGAGAGAGAGATAGATTGGCAGATTGATATATAGTCAGATTGATAGATTAATAGTTAGACACATAGATATATAGATAGAATGAAAGATAGACAGATAGATAAATAAATAGATAGATAGATACATAGATTTATAGAGAGATAGACACAAAGAATGAAAGAGAGATAGATAGATATATAGACAAACATACATATATATATAGATAGATAGTTAGATAGACACATAGATAGATAGACAAATTGACAAATAGATAGATAGATATATAAAAAATTATATAGATAGTCAGATAAAGAGATAGACAAAATGATAGACATATAGAAAAATAAATAGACAGATAATAAATTTATAGACAGATAGATTGACAGATAGATAGAAAGATAGATAGACAAAGATATATACAGATATATAGATAGATAGATACATACATACATACATAGACACATAGAAAGATAGTTTTATAGACATATATACAAATAGACTGATAGCCAGATAAATAGATTAATAGATAAATAGATATATAGATAAATAGATAAATAAATATATAGATCGTTAGATAGATAGACAGTTAAATAGATAGATAGATAGATAGAAAGAAAGACAAATAGAAAGATATATAAATATATAAATAGATAATTAGATAGATATAAAAATAGATAGATAGATAGATAGTAAAATAGATAGATAGATAGATAGATATAAAGATATATAGAAAATAGATATATATATATATATATATATATTCATAGATAGATAGAAAGACAAATAGACAGATAGTTAGATTTATAGATACATAGTTGGATTGATAAACAATTAGATAAATAGAAAGAGAGAGAATAGATAGTGACAGATAAATAGATAGACATAATAATAGAAATATAAATATATAGATAGATAGATAGAGAGACAGATAGTTATATATATACATATAGGTATATAGTGAGATATAGAGATATAAATTGACAGATAGGCAGATAGATATGAGATAGAAAGACAGATAGATAAACTTATAGATAGAAAAATATGTAGACAGATAGATAGACAGATAGACACAAAAAAAGATAGATAGATAGACAAAAATAAAAATATAGGTAGATAGATAGTCAGACAAATAAATAAACATAAGATATACATATAGATATAAAAATAGAAAAGTAGAAAGATAGATAAATAGAAAGATAGATAGATAAATAAATACACACATTGATATATAGATAGAAAGAAAGAAAGATATGCAGATAGATAGACAAATAGACAGACAGATATATATATATATATATATATAGACAGATAGATACATAGACAGAAATATAGATATATAGATAGATTAAATGATTGATATCCAAATTGATAGATAGATAATTAGAGTGATAGACTAATAGACAACTAGAGAGAAAAAGATATATAGAATTATAAATAGATACATAGGTACCAAGATAGGTAAATAGATAAATTGATAGATTGACACATAGATAGATAGGTATATATACAGATAGATAGATAGATACGCAGATAGACAAATAGATAAATCTTAAAATAGACAGATATAGAAATTGATAGATAAATAGACAAATCATTAGACAGATAGATATAGAGAGAGATCAACAAATATATAGACATATAAATAGATAGATAGATAGATATATATATATATATATATATATATATATATATATATATATATATATACATATAGATAGATTGAAAGATATATAGATAGATAGATAACATCATAGACACATAGAAAGATATATAGAATGACATATAAATAGATAGACAAATAGACAGATAGATAAATCGATAGATAGACTAAATAGATAGAAATACAGATAGATTGATATATAGATAGACATATAGAAGGATAGATATATATAGATATATATATATAATTCAAAGATAGATAGATCCTTATATTGATAGATAGATAGATAGATAAAATGATCGACATATAGCCAGATTGATAGATAGACAACTAAGATTGATAGTTACAATAATAAATAGAGTGATAGACAGATAGATATATTGATAGACATATAGATAGATTGACTGATAGATTAATTTAAATAAGGGTAATAAGCGAGTTAGACAGATAAATACCTAGATATATAGAGAGAAAAATAGATACATAGAAAAATGTACGGATAAACAGATAAATAGATTAACATATAGACTCATAGACTAATTAATAGATAGATAGATAGATTAATTGATTAATTGATATCCTGATATAAAAAATGGTAGATAGAGAGAGATAGATAAATAAATAGATAAATAAATAGATCGATAGATAGGTAGATATATAAATAGAATGATAGAGAAAGAGACATATAGATAGATTGATAATCAATTAGAATGATAGCTAGATAGACTAATTTATAGGTAGATAGATATATAGATAAATAGACATATAGATAGATAGAAAAATAGATACATATATAAAAAAAGATATCAACAAATTGATAGATAAACATATAGATAGATAAATAGCTAGATATATAGATAAATACATAGACAAATTGACTGATAGACAGATATATATAAAGACAAATAGATAGTTAGATAGATAGATAGAATGAATGATAGACAGTTAGAAAATTACACAATTAGATTGATCAATAGATAGACATATAATCAAATAGAAAGATAGATTGATAGATAGACAAATAGAAATATTGACAGATAGATAGATATATAGATATACGAATACATTGATAGATAGATAAATAGATAGATAGATATATAGACTAATAGACAACTAGACAAATAGACGAATTAACATATAGACAGATAGACATATCGACACATAAACAAATAGATAGTTAGATAGTTATATAGATATATTGATAGATAGATAAAAAAAACATAGATTGATAAAATAATAGACAAATAGAAAGATAAATAGATAAATAGATAGATATTAAGATAGATAGATAGATAGCCCGGATGATAGATTGACGAATAGATAGATAGAAATATTGACATATCGACAAATAGATAGATAGATAGATATATAAACAACTATTTAGATAGATAGATAAATAGATTAATAGATAAACATATAGACACATAAATGGATATACAGATAGACATAAAGATAAATAGACTGATAGACTAATAGATAGTCCTATTGATTTAGTGATAAATATATATACTAGTAGATATACTGATAGATAGATAGATTGATTGATAGATAGATAGACAAATAGACAATTAGACAAATTGCTAGATTCATAGATAGATATATAGATAGACAAATAGATTGGTAAATATATAGATAGACAGATATACAGATATATAGATAGAAAGATATACAAATAGATAGATAGATATATAGATAGATAGATAGATAGATAGACATTTAGATATATAGATAGATATATAGATAGACAAATAAATAGATAGACAAATAAATTGATAGATAGATAAATAGATAAAAAGATAGAAATATAGAAACATATTAAGATAGATAGATTGAAAATAAATAGATAGATATATTTATAGAGAGATTGATAAACATTTAGATATATTGATAGATTGATAGATAGATAAACATATATAAATATAGATAGATAAAGAGGTAGATGGATGTATAGATAGATAGACAAATAGATAGACAGATAGATAGAAAGATAGGTAGATAGATAGATAAACATATACACAGATAGACATATAGATAGATTGATAAACAATAGATATATAGATAAATAGATATATAGAAAGACATAGAGGCAAATAGACTATTATACTTATATAAAGAAATATAGTTAGATTGTTATACACAAAAAAAGATTAACAGATAGATAGTTATAAAGTTAGTTAATTAGACAAATAGACATATATAATAGAGTGATAGATTAATAAATAGATAGATAGATAGATATACAAATAGTAAGATATAAATTTAGATAGATAGACATTTAGATAGGTAGCCACTTTGATTGATAAATGAATAGACAATTAAAAAATTAGACAAATATTCAGATAGACAGAGAGACAGATATACTGATAGACTTATAGATTTATAGACAAATAGAGAGATAGATAGATTGATAGAAAAACAATTAGATAGATAGTTAGAAAGTTTGACAAAAAACAAATAGATAGATAAAATATAAAAAAATAAAAATTTCGATAGATAACCAGATTAAAAAATAGATAGAAAGACAAATATATAGATAGATAGATAGATAGGCAAATAGAGATATCGACAAATAGACAGT
Source organism: Sapria himalayana (assembly GCA_029783825.1). Taxonomy (NCBI): domain Eukaryota; kingdom Viridiplantae; phylum Streptophyta; class Magnoliopsida; order Malpighiales; family Rafflesiaceae; genus Sapria; species Sapria himalayana. Next base: position 178,852 of record JAREIK010003557.1, read on the forward strand.
TTGATCGCTTGAAAATTGATAGATGCACAAAAGCCTGAAAGATAGATAGATAGACAAAAATCCTGAAAGATAGATAGATAGATAGATAGATAGTTATAGAAATAGATAAATAGATTGTTAGATAGATACATATATAAATAAATAGATAGATAGATAGATTAAAAAATATATAGTTAGAAATATAGAAATTTAGACAAATAGGCATGTAGAAAAATAGATAGATAGATCGAAAGATCGATTGATAAATAGATAAATCGATAGATAGTTAAATAGGCAGACATAATAATAAATAGTTAGATAGATAGATAGATAAATGGATGGATATCTAGACATACAAATAAAAAGATATACAAATAGAATGATATATAGATATATAGATAGATACAAATATAGAAAGATTGAAAGTTAAATATATAGAAAGATAAATAGACAGACATTTAAATAGATAGATAGATAAATAGATAGTCATAAAGATAGATAAATAGAGAGATAGATAAATAGATAGACAGATAGTTAGATAGATAGGTAGATTGATAAACACATAGATATATAGACTAATAGATTGATACATAGATCGAAGATAGAAAGACTAATAGGTTAATTGATAGATCGACTAATAGATAGAAATATTTTTGTATAGTTATATGGATATAATGTTTGATAGATAGATAGTTAGAAATTTATTTAATTAGATAGATATACAGAAATATATATAGATAGAAGAATAGATTGATAAATTGAAAAATATATAGATAAACACATAAACCATTTAGATAGATAAACATTTAGACATATAGATATTTAGTTAGATATACATTTAGATAAATACAAAATACATAATTAAACAATTAGACAAATAAACAGATAGACATTTAGACAAGTAGACATATAAATAGATAGAGATTTAGAAAGATAGACAGATAGATATATAGATAAATAAAGATATAGACAGATAGACATATAGATTGGTAGATAGATAGTTAGAATGTTAAAGAAATAGACATATAGATAGATAAAAAGATAAAAAATAGTCATATAGATAGGTAAATAGATTGAAAAATAGATAGTTAGACAAATAGATAGAAAGATAGATAGAGAGAGACAAATAGATAGATTGATAGATTGAAAATAAAAAGATAAACAAATAGATAAATTGATAGATAGATAGACAAATAGATAGATAGATAGATAGATAGACAGATAGATAGATATACACATAGATATATAAATAGTTAGATATATAGACATATAGATAGATAAATAAATAAAAAGATAGACATATAGATAGATCGATTGATAGAGAGATAGATAGATAGATAGATATATAGATAGATGGATGGATAGAGAAATAGACATATAGATAGATAAAAAGCTAGACTTATAAATAGATAGCTAAATATACACATGAATAGATAGATAGATACACAAATAAATAGAATGATAGATACATAGATTTATAGATAGATAGAATGATGAATAGATAGATAGATAGACAAATTGATACATAGAAAGATATACTTATAAATAGATACACAGATAGATAAATAATAGATAGATGGATAGAAAGTTAAATAGATATATAGATAGACTATAGATAGATTGACTATTTAACAAATAGATAGATAGATTGTTGATTGATATACACTTAGAAAGATAAACAAATAAACAAATATAGATATAAAAAGTTATACTAATAGACAAATAGATAGAAAGATAAATATTAAAGATAAATAGATGTATAGATAGATAGATATACATATAGATAGATAAATTGTTAGCCAGAAAGATATATTGATCATTAGATAGACATATAGATTGATAGACATATAGATAGATAAACAAATAGATAGAAAGATAAAAAAGATAGATAGATAGTTTGATAGATAAATAGATAGATTGATAAATAGTAAAATAGATAGATCGACAGATAGATAGATATATAGATATATTAATAGATAGATAGATAGATAGACAGATAGACACATATAGATAGATATATAAAAAGATAGACAGATTAATTTATTGATAGATATATAGATAGACTGATAGACAGGTAGATAGATTGATAGAATAATAGATAGATAGACTGAATGATAGATAGATAGAATGATAGATATATAGGAAAAAAAGAAAGTTAGAAAGACAGATATATACATTGACACATAGCCAGATAGAGAGGTATATAGATATACATATAGATAAATATATAAATAAATAAATAGATAGATAAATAGATATGCAAAAAGATAAATAGATAGATAGACAGATAGATATAATTAGATAGTATATTGGTAGATAAAGAGAAAGATAGAAAGATAGATATATAAATGCACAGATCGACAAATAGATAGATAGATATATAGATAGGTAGACAAATAGGAAGATAGAAAGATATGTATATAGATAGATAGATAGATAGATAGAGAAATAGATAAACCAGATAGACTAATAAATAGATAGGAAGATTGATAGATGATCGGACAAATAGATAGATAGATAGACGAATAGATAGATACATAGTTATATAGATAGAATAATAGATAGATAGAATGATAAATTCATAAACATTTAGATACCTAGGCACATTGATTGATAGATAGATTGACAGAACCACTACTAGATAGATAGATAAATAGACAAATAGATAGACAGACAGACAGATAGATAAATAGATAGATATACGTATAGATAGATAGATAGATAGAGACAAACATATAAATAGATAAAGAGATAGACAGATATTCAAATAGACTTATAGTTTAATTGATACTTTGATAGTTTGATAAATAGCTAGATATATAGTTAGATAGTTAAATAGTTAGATAATTAGATAGATAGACATATAGAAATATATATGAATAGAAAGATGCATAAATATATAGATAGATAGAGAAAAAATAGACAAACAAATAGATGGATGGATAGAAAGATTGTCAGATAGAATTATAGATAGACAATCAGACATCAGATATATAGATAGATAGATAGATAGTTAGTTAAATAATTAGACATATAAAAAAAGAGAGATAGAGAGATAAATAGATAGTCATATATACATAGACATAAAAAGATATAGAAAGATAGACTAATAGACAAATACACACATAGACTGATAGAAATGTAGATTGATAGAAAAATATGCATATAGATAGATTGATAGATATATATAAAAATTGACTAATAAATAAATAGAAAAATAAGCAGACAGACAGACAAATAGATCGATAGATATACACATAGAGAGAGATAAATAGAATGATAGAGATATATAAAGATAGACTGATAGAGAAATTGTCAGATTAATAGATAGATAGATAACACTACAAGAAAACTTTGATTTAGCTAGGAAAATATAGCTTGATATAATATCCCTAGCTAATCTACGAGGCATTAGGTAGGGAATAACAATGAATTTTTGATTTTAGATTAAAATAAAATTTTATGACGGATTAGTGATGGATTAGAGATGGAAATATTCGATTGAAAATATTCTATTGCTAATATTTTTGAAGATTTCCACGCAAAGAAAAGTTGAGAATTTAACAATGTATTTAGTGATGGATTAGCAACGGAAATATTTGGTTAAAAAATTTTCGTCGCTAATGTATTTTCATAAATTTCTCGCAAATAAAAGCGTAGAATTTAGCGACATATATAGCGATGGATTTAGTGATGAAATTTCTCTAGCTGATTAGATCGAGACAAAATTCATCGCTAAATTATTATCTGAAATTTTTTTACTATTTTATATTTTATTGCAAGTGATTATTCCTTAAATTTTGTTTTCACAAAATATATATATATTTAGCTAAGGAATTTCTTTAGCTATTTGGGCTATAAATAATTTTCATCACTAATCTTTAAAGATTTAATTTTGTATAAATATTATTTGTTTTAATATTTTATTTAATTTTGTATATTAATTGTACATATGTCATGGTCTATAGATGAGTGATTCTTGAAAGACACATTATTCTCGTATAATTATAAAAATAGATTATTATAAATAAATAATATAAAAAATATATTAATACAAAAAAAAATAATTTTAATAAAGACTACAATTACTATTAATAGAGACTATACTAACTATTAATAAAGACTACAATAAAATTAAATAATTAATTCTATAATTTAAAAAATTTTTAAAGATATTTTAAAAAATAAAAGAATAAACATTAAAATTTCTACTAATAAAAAGATTAAATAATTCATTGTATAATATAATATAATATATTAATAAAAATATCATAATTAATGAAAAAACTAGTAAATATTAATATTATTTTAAGTATAAAAAATAGTTTTCTGCCTAAATAAAATTTTTTAAAAAAGAATTACAAAAAAATTGGAAATTTTTGAATTATAAAAAAATTACTAATTTTTTATAATTTTTAAATCAAAATAAATTGATATTTAAAGATAAATACAGAGATGTTTGCCCCTATTGAAATTTATAAGAACTAAATAATTGAGTTAAATTTATACTAATAGCTTTTAATATTTCGTTGTTATTAAATTTAATAAATATAAATTTTTTTAAATATTCATCTCACTAAGTAATTTTAGAATTTTATAAATTATAAATTATATCAAAGAATATTTAATTTTATGCCTTTAAAATAAATTAATATTACCTTCATAAAAATTAATATGAATACTTAAAAATTTATAAACTTAAAATATATATATTTATATAGTTTTTAACATAAAGAGTATCTATAGATTTTTAGGAAAGTGTCTTGAAGACCAATAATCTTTTCATATCTACCTTGCTATATTAAGTTTACAAATTTTGTAGCCATTTAATTTGTTTTCCCATTTGGAAGGCCAAACATCTATTTTTAAAAATTCTTTATATATTTATTGTTTAATTAATTTGATAATTAAAAATTAAAAGGTGTTTGGTTTTCATGCGTGTCTTGCTACGCACATATTAACTTGTTGAAAATAATTTATTAAGTAAAAAAAATATGTCTTTATGTTTTATATATATTTATAGTATATTAAATGTTTTGATAATTTAAAATTAAAATATTAATGAAATTTTAAAACCTAATAAAACTTAATAAACTTAATAAACATAAGTGATTTTGTTCAGCATGCGCAAACATAAGTCGTGAATGTCCATAGAAACATATGGCTAGGGTTTGGGAAACATGAACACTGCACGACATCGACACATTGTCATGGTCATGGAATACCGATAAAAAAATATCTGATCTTTAAGGACCGGATACAATTTGCATGATGCTAATTTTACTGAACTACGAGGATGACAGAGATAAATCACTGCTATCGTAATAGGCTTTGCTCATATGACCCTTGCTACGAGTGCAGATGGGAATCAAATTGTTCAGATGATTGTTCATAGCAAATGCATTATTTGATTAGCTCTTCATCTTTCATTATTTATTTAACCTGATATTTTGAATATAGCATTTATGTATCAATATCAAATGATAGGAATTTTATGTTTAAAAGCAATTGAACTGATACTGCGTCATTATTTGTAGGGGCAGAGATGTTTTTTAATTGGCCTGGGTTTGGGAGACGAGAAGGATATCATGGTTAGAGGCTTTGAAGAGGCAAAGAAGTGTGAAATATGGTATATTTAAGCTTATGATTCTCTCCTATCCTTTGAAGGCTGGTTTAATTTTCCCTACACCATTACTACAATCAATTTGTAGTAATGGTGTAGGGAAAATTCACCAGCCTTTGACATTCTCTGCCATCATAATTCGCCATTATTGTCCATCATCTTCACACTACAAGAAAATATCGATTTAGCTAAGAAATTTTAGCTATGAAATTTTAGCTAGGAAATTTTAGCTAGGGATCAATCCCTAGCTAAATTGCGAGGGATTAGCTAGGGAATAGCAATGTATTTATGATTTTTCTTTGAAAAAAAATAGCAGCGGATTAGCGATAGAAAACTTTTCGTTAATTCCGCTCAAGAAAAGTAGGGAATTTAGCTATGCATTTAGCGACGGATTAGAGACGAAATAATTTCGTAAATTTCGCTAAAGAAAAGTGGGGAAATTAGCAACGGATTTAGCAACGGAATATTCCACGCTAATAAAAACCTGAAATTAGCAATGGATTTAGCGACAGATTTTTTCTAGCTAATAAAATCCGTGATTTAGTGATAGATTTAGTGACAGATTTTCCCTAGTTAATTATATACTGAATATAGTGATGGATTTTAGTGATAAAACATCCCTAGCCAATTACATCCAGTATATAGTGATGGATTTTAGCGACAGATTTTCCCTAGATAATTAAATCTGGAATATAGCGACAGATTTAGCGACGACACTTCCATAGATAATTAAATCTGGAATATAGTGATTAATTTAGTGACAGAACTTTCCTAGCGATGGATTTAGCTCTAAAATTCATCAACCTAATTTTACACTGAAATAAAAAAAATAAAATCTCATTTTCTAATTTAAGAAATGGGGATTTAAACACTTTATCTCCACAGAGACAAAATCTCATGCCAGCATCTAGTCAAAATTAATAAAAATAATAATAATGATAAGAATAATAAAATGAATAAAAAGAATAGGAAGAATAAAAAGTTTGAGAAGATTAAAAAACCCACAGCTCTAAGAACTAGTGAGAGAAAGTACAATTTTTAGAGAGAGAAAGCTTCGAGTTGTGCAAGAATAAGGCTAATTCTTAGCCAAAATGGGGCAAAATGACTTCTTATTAAATAAGAAGTCTTTTGTGAGCTTATTTAAGGAACCTGCAATATTACATCTGAGGTTTGGAAATAAAAATGGCAAGGCACCATTATAGATTCCCTCGGTAGATCTTGATAAACTTGCCGAGCCTTTCAATTACACCTAATAGGGAATTTTTTATATGGAAAACCTCTTGCGAAGGAATTTCATGAGTTTATAGAAACCTTAAAGCTTAAGGGTTCTATAAAAAATTGTGGATTATGATGCTAAGCATATGATTCTTCAATGCCTCGAAGAGGGAGATTTTCAACTATTATGGATGAGCCATCAATTCATAATTAAGGACTTTTCAATGATAATTCTAAAATGGATGATGGATTTCAACCCAAAAGAGAAGGACCGATAGCCATGGTATGGTTTATTTTTCTTAATTTACCTCTCCATCTATACAGTAAGCAATCTCTCTTCATCTTGGCAAAATGTATGGGTAAACTAATAATGATTGATGAGGCCACTGCCTCAATGACTAAACTAAATAATCCAAGCATTTACGTGGAGTTTAATCTCTTCTCATGGCCTTTACAAAAACTATGGATAGACATCTATAATGAACAGGGGTCCTGGTAGTTAATTATGCCTGAACATATCCCCAAATATTGTTTAAAATGTAATAGAATCAGCCATGGGTAGGAGGAATGTATGAATGGGATGGGCTGAAATGATACATTGGAATAATATTATGGTAGAGACAATGGTAAAACTGCATGGGTTAAAAAAGATATAAACAAAGAACTAATGCTATGTCAGAATATACACTCTTATAAGGAGGAAATGAAGGTGGGCAGTGAAGGGGAGGAGGAGAATAACACCCTGCTGGATAATAATAAAAAATAGAAGGAAAATATGGGCAAAGCATACACGTTTAATGAGGGATAGAGGGGAGGAAAAGAGCAAGGTCTAGAGTGGGCAGTGGTGGTATACAGCAATAAGAATAAGGGGGAGATAGTTGAAAAAAACAAAGAAATAAAAAATAAAATTATAGATAACAAGGAAAAAAACAGAAATGCTTCTAAGGCATTTTCTAATCTAAATGCTGAAAATAGAATATTAGTGGAATACACACTAATATTAGGCAAAAATAGGAGGGTCAACTTGTCTATCATGTTCTTGGGTCTCTTGTTCTTTGTGGGTCAACTGGACTTTATTGGTAGTGCTTGTAATGTTACTTCACGAAGCTGCATGTTCTAGGTGCGTAGTCTGGAGGTTTGTGGTGTGTCCAGTGATGATGGTAGATTATTTAAGTGTAGTTCTATAGGGGAAGTGCGAATTCTGGGTATCTTGATATACTCTTCCTTTATTGAATTCTATGTGCACCAAATATCATCTAAATGGATTTTTTCTGCTGTTGGAAACCCCATTTGGCGCTCATTTCACTCTGCAATCTATATGGAACATGTTAGAGAAGGATATCTAAAGGTATTTTTTGCTCTCTCTCTCTCTCTCTCTCCTCCATTTCTCTCTCTCCCACCACATCTATCTTTCTCTTTGCAGTAGCAACGGCAACAAATGTGGTATATATGTACGTATATAATCAGTATATACATACATATAATACTATAGTATTTTATGTCGATATATACTGAGTATATATATATGTGCTCAGTATATATGTACGCATAATATTGTAGCTTATATGTACTTATACAGTAGTAATATATGTACGAGTGAAATGTTAGTATATTTGTACATATTGACTACAACAATATATATTTATCAAAACATAGTTTTTTTTATTTATTTTGATTTGATTTGGTAGTTTAAATCTATTACAGATATTGTACAATATTGTTTCCCATATGAAGCTTCTATAAGTGAAGACATATTTAAACAAACATGATGTACCGTGACTCAGATAGCATTTTCGCATCAAAAAGTTGGTGATCGGAGAAGCATGGGAAGAGAAAGCAACGTCAATGCATTGATAGATTATACTTTATGCACAATCGGTAGATACATTGATTAATAAGAAGTAATATAATTTTTGTTCTTTTTTTGTTGTAGTTATTTAAAATATTGTATTAAAATAAGATATTAAATGAATTTTTTTGTTTAATTTTAAATTTTCTTTTATAGCTTATATTTTTATTAAATTTAATTTAAAAATATTAAATTATTTAATTAAATTGTAGTTTAAGCTGTATGAAAATCTACTTTAATTTGTGTTTGTTCATGTCTATAATAATTATTTTTATATAGTTGTAGAAATGTTTGTGTGTCTCCGAATTTTGTGAGTAGAGTTTTAGCCTATTATAGGCATGTAAAAACATATTATCGGTAGCAGTAGCAGTGATAGTGGTGACAGCGTGGCAACGGCAGCGGCGTAAGCAGCAACGGCAGTAGAGGCGGCAGTGGTAGTGGCGGGTTCCGCAGCAGCGGCAATGGCGGGGGCCACAGCGGTGGCAGTAGCGGTGGGAGCGACAGTGGCAGGAGCGGCGGGAGCGGCAGTGGCGGGAGTGGCGGCATCGAAGGCATCGGCGGGGGCCACAGCGGTGGCAGTAGTGGTGGGAGTGATAGTGGCAGCTGTGGGGGGAGTGGTAGTGGCAGTAGTGGTGGCATCGGAGGCAGCGATAGTGCCTGCAGTAGCAGCTACACAGAAAGCAGCAGCGGTAGTAGCAGTAGAGGTGGCAATGGTAGCAGTGACGGTGGTGGTAGCAGTGGCAGCAGCAGTAATAATGGTAGCACCAACAGTGGGGGCAGCAGCGGCAGCATCATGCAACGGCAGCACTAACAACGGGGGCAGTGGCAGCAACCACATCAACCTCCAGTAGTGTCAACCACAATAACATTGGTGCCGGTGATGGTGATAGTAGCAGTAGTATTGGCAGCGATAGTAATAACAGCAGTAGTGGTATTGGCAGTCACAGCAATAACAGCAGCAGTGGCAGGAGCGGCAGTGGGAGTAGAAGCAACAACACCAATTGAGATATATACGTACGAATAAAGACAATATATACGTACGAATTAAGTCAGTATATACGTACATATAATAATGTAGTATTTTTTGTACATATATATTGAGTATATTTGTACTCAATTTATATGTACTAGAGGTGTCAACCGGGCCGGGCCGGCCCGGACCGGCACAATCCACGGCACAGTTCGGCAGTGCGTGGGCCGGCCCGGCACATTATAAAACCGTGCCCGGGCTCGTGCTGTGCCCGGGTTAGGCACGAGCCGTGCCGTGCCGTGCCTGACCCGGCACGGCTCGGCCCGTGGTACGGCACACCGACACGGGTTCTTCCCGTGCCGGTTTCACACGGCCACGCGGCGCCCGGCCCCTCTCGAAAAAAAGACCGCGGGTCGGGTCTGATTGGACCCGACCCTCGGTCCCAATCCCAACGGGAAAAAAAATAAAAAAATACAATTAATATTAATTTTCATTCGTTGGATTCGCCTCCAACGGCTAGGGGCAAAATCCAACGGTCCTCATAATTCTGCCCCCCTAAATAATTATTAAAAATTCAAAAAAATATAAAAAAAATATTTTTTTTATAAAAAATTATTATCTTTAATCTATAAATTCTACCCCACTCCCTTTAACATTTATGTTTTTCAAAAACATATATTCTCTCAAATCTTCCTCTTTCTCTCACAAAAACCGAGCTTCTCTCTCTCGGGCCTCGGGATTTTGCTTTCGGCTTGGATTTTCATGAAACTCAACTTTAGTTTTGAACATTAGAGCTTGACTGCGGTGCACCGTGCACGTGACAGACCTCACTGATTTTACCGGGTAATTTATTTTACGGGTTTTTTTTACTTTCTCTCTCTATAGTTTCTCTCTCTAGAAAAAAATTAGAAAAAATAAAAAACATAAAAAATGACAAATACACCTGGCACGTATTTAAATTTAGAAAATGAAAATATTACACAGAGGTCTGAGGCTGCTGAAACTTTGGTTTCTCCAGTCGTCTCAACCCAGAGTTCTAAAAAACAAAAAACTAGGACTTCTGTAGTTTGGACTCATTTTAAAATCATAACACAAAAAAATGTTAGGGTTGAGGAACAAGAAATGGCACAGTGCAAATATTATATGGGACTATTAACATGTAAGAGTTCATTTGGGACTGGGCACCTTAAGAGGCATGCCGAATTATGCACCAAAAAACATGGACCATTAGATCCTAGGCAAACCCAACTTGACACTGCATAATTTGAGACTGGATCGAGTTCAGTCTCTATGTTTACTCCCTTCATATACTCCAGGAAGTTGGGTAGGGATGGCATGGCCAGACTCATCACATTGATGGGTCTTCCGATCAGATTTTCGGAAGATCCAAGGGTAGTGCGCATCATGCAGACTTATTTTCAGCCTTCCTATCGTAGGATTCCTAGGTCCACATCTAGGAATGACATATTAAAGATATATAAGTTAGAAAAACAAAAAATAATTAAGGAATTTATGGCATACAGGGGAGTGGTGTCCGTGACATCCGATATATGGACAAGTCACGATGATTCTTCTTATGCATGTCTCACAAGTCACTATGTAGATTCTAACTGGACAATCAATAAAAAAATTTTAAAATTCTCTGAGATTCTTCATCCTCATGATGGCCTGACCATTTTTGAGTGTATGATGAAAATCTTTAGGGAATATAAAATTCAAAATAAAATTTTTAGTGTCACATTTGATAACGCTTCTAATAATGGAGTAGCGATCAATATGTTCGTTAGGAATATTAGAGACGCACCATTAGGAGAGATCTTTCATGTCAGATGCATGTGTCACGTGATTAACCTGATTGTTCAAGCAGTTATGAAGGTGTGTTCCCCCACATTGGATAATATACGCAATGCACTAAAATATATTCTCCTCGCAGACAATAAGAGTTTGTAGTCTCTGTTTGTCTGCGAATCTTAAGAAGAAGAAATTCCAATCAGATGTGAGACATCGTTGGAATTACACGTACCTGATGTTAGAATCATGTGTTGGATACGAACACGTGATATCCGATTACGTCAATAGTAAGAGTGACGAACTTATTATTGAGGACACTGACTAGGCTTCAGGAATTTCATTTATGAAATTCCTGAAGATATTTTATGACACGACGAACATGTGTTCGTTGGTTTATACGCCCACCACTTGCATTGCACTCTGGTGCATATGCAACATTAGTAGCATGTTTAGGAAGTATCAAGCTGACCCGATGCTTAGCCATATGGTTGCAGAGATGGAGACCAAGTACTTGAAGTACTGGATAACCGTTCCAACTCTTTATTGCCTCGCTACATGCATGGACCCTAGGGTTAAGGTGGAAGGGGTAGAAAACACTCTTGACTTTCATTTCCTCATGCATGAACCTGGAAGAGCCACCTGAAGGGTTCATTCACGAGAAGTTGACTAACCTGTTCACATACTACGATACTAGGTATGGTGGTGGTGGTAGTAGTGAGACTGTGATTACGGACATTGATACCTTGTTCGGAGATGACGATTTTTCCATTCAGCTAGCGAGGGGGAAACGTAGGGGTGGACCATCACATAGGAGCGAGCTGTTTCGGTACTTAGATATTGATTACTGCTCAATCCTATCACATTCTGATACTAAGAATCTTGATTTATTATAGTGGTGGAAATCATATGAGTCCACCTTTCCCGTGCTATCTAGGATGACACGGGATCTATTGACTCCTCTGGTGTCGAGCGTAGCATCGGAGTCTGCTTTTTCTGTTGCAGTGAACGTGATTTCGGATAGGAGATTGAGATTACGTCCGGGTATGGTTGAGGCCTTGGCTTGTTTGAAGGATTCAGAGGAATCGAGGTTTAGCTTCCATGATCGTGCTGGAGCTAGGACTGGGACAGGCACTACAGTCGCATCCACATCCACTACGATGGCAGATGAGTTGATTGCCAATGATGATGATCCATATGATATTGATCTTGATGTTGCGGCTGATGATTCTCATGATATGTCGATTGACGATTGATGATGATCTACTATTTTTTGTTTTCGATGTTTTTTTATTGATTGTATTTGTACGCTTTGTTTGTACGTTGTGTTGAAACTGATATTTGTTTTGTTCGGACCTTCGGTTTCAAATGGATGATTGGTAATTTTTCATTTGTGTTGTTTATGTTTTTTTTAATTTTTATTTTTACTAACATAATGTATTGATTTATTTTTTTATGATTTAAATTTTCTTTTAAAAATTAATAATTTTAATATATAATTAATAATTATAATAAAAGTTAAACTAATTTGATTTTGATAAAAAAAAATTTTTTATCAAAATTAATGTATGGACCCTATGGTTAAGGTGGAAGGGGTAGAAAACACTCTTGACTTTCATTTCCTCATGCATGAACCTGGAAGAGCCACCTGAAGGGTTCATTCATGAGAAGTTGACTGACCTGTTCACATACCACGATACTAGGTATGGTGGTGGTGGTAGTGAGACTGTGATTACGGACTTTGATACCTTGTTCGGAGATGACGATTTTTCCATTCAGCTAGCGAGGGGGAAACGTAGGGGTGGACCATCACATAGGAGCGAGCTGTTTCGGTACTTAGATACTGATTACTGCTCAATCCTATCACATTCTGATACTAAGAATCTTGATTTATTACAGTGGTAGAAATCATATGAGTCCACCTTTCCCGTGCTATCTAGGATGACACGGGATCTACTGACTCCTCTGGTGTCGAGCGTAGCATCGGAGTCTGCTTTTTCTGTTGCAGTGAACGTGATTTCGAATAGGAGATCGAGATTATGTCCAGATATGGTTGAGGCCTTGGCTTGTTTGAAGGATTCAGAGGAATCGAGGTTTAGCATCCATGATCGTGCTGGAGCTAGGACTGGGATAGGCACTGCAGTCGCATCCACATCCACTACGATGGCAGATGAGTTGATTGCCAATGATGATGATCTATATGATACTGATCTTGATGTTGCGGCTGATGATTCTCATGATATGCCGATTGACGATTGATGATGATCTACTATTTTTTGTTTTCGATGTTTTTTTATTGATTGTATTTGTACGTTTTGTTTGTACGTTGTGTTGAAACTAATATTTGTTTTGTTCGGACCTTCGGTTTCAAATGGATGATTGGTAATTTTTCATTTGTGTTGTTTATGTTTTTTTTAATTTTTATTTTTACTAACATAATGTATTGATTTATTTTTTTTATGATTTAAATTTTCTTTTAAAAATTAATAACTTTAATATATAATTAATAATTATAATAAAAGTTAAACTAATTTGATTTTGATAAAAAAAAATTTTTAAACTTTGTTTTTTTAATTAATTTTTAATTTTAACATTTTTAAAAATATTAATATTTAATACTAAACAATTACAGAATTACAATATCTAAAATTTTAAATAAAATACAATAAAAATTTGCTGCCTCTCGGGCCCGGCACGGCACGACACGGCCTACCATACCTTCGGGGCGTGCCGGGCTCGGCTTTTTTAAACCGTGCCGGGCCGGGCATGGCACGGTAAAGTAATTGCGCCATGCCCGGCCCGGCATGGTAAAGTAACCGTGTCATGCCCGGCCCGGCACGAAAGCATGATCCTGCCCTAAAAAAAACGGGCCGTGCCCGCCCAGCCCGGCCCGTTTGACACCTCTAATATGTACACATAATACTACTATTTTTATGTACATATACAGTAGTAATATATGTACGAGTGAAATGCTAGTGTATATTTACATATATACTGCATAATTATATATGTATCAAAACATAACTTTTTTTTAATTTGACTGAGTGGTTTAAATTTCTTACAGATATGATACTGCATTGTTCCTCATACAAAGCTTTTATAAGTGATGAGATTTTTCACTAGACATTATGTGCCGTGACTCGGACAGCTTTGTCGTAGTAGAAAAATTATGATCGGAGGAGCAGAGGGAGAGAAAGCAATGTCAATGAATGGATATATTATACTTTATGCACTGTCGGTAGATACATTGATGTATAAGACTAATTAAAATTTTATTATTTTATTGTTTCAATTATGTAAAATATTGAATTAGAATAAGATATTAAATGATTTTATTTTTTGTTTATTATAAATTATTTATAATTTCAATTTTTTTTTCTATTTTATATAAAAATATTATATTATTTAATTAAACAATTTTAAAATAAATGAAATTCTGAAATTAGTTTTGAAATTAAAATAACTAGGAAAAAATCCCTTGCTAAATTAGAAGGGATAAATCCATTGCTAAATTAGCAAGGGAAAAATCCATTGCTAATTTAGCTAGGGAATTTTCCCTATCATATTTTGCTAGGGAAATCTTAAAAGTAGCAATGGATTTTCCGTCGCTAAATTTATTTAGCTAGAGACTATTTCCGTCGCTAAAATTAATCGACGAGCACGTTAGTTTGGGATTCTTCCGTCTTTATTTTCGTTTAGCGACGGAAAATCTCATTTAGCTTGCTAATTTAGCTAGGGAATTTGTCTTTTTTAGCAAGAGATTTTTCTGTAGCTAACTTTTTAGCTAGAGACACTTTCCATCGCTAAATTTTAGCAAGAATCACTTTAGATAGGGGAACTATCCATCGGTAATCCATCGATATATCCCATTTAGCGATGGAAATCATCCATTTAGCTAGGGAATTGTCCCTAGCTAAATGTGATTTTTTCTTGTAGTGTGTACTGAACATACAAAATACATGTTAAATATGAAGATATATAAGAATCTATCAAAATAATCCAATATATCGATGTTTTTTTGGAATGGAACTAAATCTAGGTAACCATTGGATAAATATACTTGCAATATTCAATTTAGTTTTTGTTGTTTGTTTAATTTTGATAGTTCATATTTGAAAAGAAACCAATTGTGTCATTGATATTGTTGCAAATAATAATAATAATAATAATGTATAACTATGTGTGCAATCACACATGTAACTATAATTATAATTAAAACTTATAACAATATATATATAACTATATGTTTAACTATATATGTATAACTATTTATAAATATTCGTATAACTATATAAACTCTTTATAACTATATTTAACTATATTTAGTAACTATGTAAACTATTTTTATAACTATTTTTTTAACTATTTTTTAACTATTTTTTTAACTATATAATAATTTATAACTATATGTTAAATTCTATATAAATATTTTTCTAACAAAATATACTATATGTATAATAATATATAACTACATATAATCGTATTTTACTATATGTATAACTATAAAAATGTTATATATAACTATATCTTTAAATACATACATATCTATAACTATATGTATATTAAAATATAATTATATATAACTCTATTTATAACTAAATATATTAGAGGTATAAGAATATATAACTATTAATAATTGGCTTTTACTATATGTATAACTACTTTTATAAATAAAAGGATAATAACATATAACTATATATAACTTTTTAAAAATATATATATAATTATATATTACTATGTATACTTATATGTAACTATATTTATAACTATATGTATTATAGTTTATGATGACTATATATAACTATGAACTATTATAACTAAAAAAAATATTTTACCAATCAAATTTTAGTAAATGGATTAAATCTATTAATAACTACAAACATAATACCTTCAAAATTTTAATTTAGAGTTTTCCAACTGATTTAATAATAGATTACTATATGATATTTTTTAAATGATAAGATTACACTTTTTTGATTACCACTAGAACCAACAAAATGCTTAGCTGGTCCTCCTGGTGTTGGGAAGAGCACGTTAGCTTCTGAAGTTGTGAGATGCACAAATAAATGGTCCCACGCAGACACAGCCTCATTTTCTGATTCGAAGCCATTAGACATTGGCACGATCCTTCCTATGGATGGGTTCCATCTTTACTGATCCCTACTGAATCAAAAAGAGGCTAAGCTTCTATTATCTTTTCATGTATTCTGAAATACTTTATTTTTTCCCTCTCTCTCTCTGTCTCCAAACATCATTACTGGCCATCATTTAGATATTTGCTGAAGTTTTTGTGGTCATCAATCTAGTTAAGCTAAAAAAGACCTCGGCATTAATATTTGCTCTCTTTATTAGCTATTTTATACCAAATATTTTTTTATTAAATTATCACTATCACTTCAATTTTTATTTAATATATTGAAATAATATGTTTTCAAGTTTGTTTTTGACACTCTTATTTCGTGCGATTCTGTGTTGTCGCTAATTAGACCCGTGACTACATTTTATCATTCATCGGTGGAATTAAACTATTGAATTGTTAATTATCATAATAATTTCTAATAAAATTCAATTAAATGTGTTAATTCTGCCTATTCTCCTTCTCTTGCATGTTCATAGTTTCAAGGATGATGACTGGCTGAACATGATGAACTGGGGCTATTACGAGCCATCATTCAAGGGGCATCTTGGTCTTCAACTGATACCTTGTGTGGGAGACAACAACACAAAGCCTTTCTTACCGGGACTTGATATTAACAACTTTATTATTAATGCCAAAAATTCATTCCATCCTCACGAATGCATTGTCTCCAACACCTTTCTTGCACTACATTACATGAAAATGGCTGGATAAACCAAAAAGAAAAGTTTTTGAACATGTTACCTCCAAATGCTTCTTATCCTATTCTCAGAGAAACTTATGGAGCTCAACCATTGCAGATTCTACACCCACATGATTCTTTGTAAGATGAAAGGATTTGTAAGATTGATCAACCAAGCCATGATGAACAAGATGGTCAACCCAAGAGAAAGCAAAGTGGGGATCCACCAAGAAAATCAAAACTAGAGAAACCATGGAAACCAAAGGATCCAAACTTCATTCTTATTCCATGTTTGAAAGCTCCAAAGAAATGCTTGGACATGGTCATCAATAGCAATGACATGGATATCTCTGGCATTCCCATACCAGTATGCACTTGCACATGCAAGTCTCAACAGTGGTATCAATGGGGTTGCGGTGGCTGCCAATCCACATGCTGCACAACTAGCACATCGATGTATCCCCAGCTTTTGATCATGAAAAGAAGAGGAGTGAGAATAGTTGGGAGGAAGATGAGTCAAGATGCCTTGCTATATGAAGTTTGCAAATTTTGCAGTCATTTGTTTTATTTTAATATTTGGAAGACAAAACATCTATCTTTTGAAGCTTTGTTCCTCTTTTTTTTCTTTGAATATGAATTATTTTTATGGAGTGCATATTGTTTTTATATAGTGCATATTATTTTTATGGAGTACATATTTAATTAATCTATTGTTATGTTGACACATACAACGAAGCAAAGGTTCTTGCTTCTAACTAAGATAGGAACCATATGACAGAAGAAGCCATAGGGTTGATGGACTAATACAATAAAGCTAAGCAATTAAAATCACTGGTGCAAGCATAAGAGAGGAAGAAATGTTCTTAAAAAGCCACACGAGAGCAGTGGAGGGTGGTGGGGCAGAGCAACCCCCTTATAGACCTTGGGACCGGGAGAGAATTCTGGTTGCGGGGAGGTAGGGTGTGAACATTGATGTGCCAACCCTGGCTCATTGCTTGTCTTCTAGGTTTTCCTCTTAGAGATTTTAGATATATTTTTGAAAATTTAAATAAGATTCGTATTTCTTATTAATGTTAATAGTGTTGTTTTGTGTCTTCTTTGTGAAGTATAAATGGGATAATACTTTACCTACTATTCTATATCTATATCTATACCTACTATTCTATATCTATAAGACATCCATATATACTATAGTGTATATGTATCTATACTGTAGTATATGTGTACATATATAATGTAGTATATATGTACATATATACTTAGTATATATACATATACACAATATTATTATATGTACATATATACTATATATAACTATCTTATTGATGACCATGATGTTTGTGATATTGCTTATGTTTTGCTGGGTGCCATGTTCACTACTTTATCAATTGATACATTATTCTATTGATAACCTTTTTGAGGAAGAATTAACATGTCGTACACATTGAGGCATGGCTGGTACACACAAGTACACTTTGAGAGTGATACCAAGGTTATTCATCCTAAGAGTTGCCCTAATAAAAATAACATGGTATATTAGGGCATTGTTTGTATGAGGTTATTCATCAAGTATATTATATTTATTTTAGGTTGTGTGATATTTGCTAATGACCATTTCCATGCATCAATGTTTAAGTTGAACTAGAAAGGTGTAATATATGGACAAGATAAAAAAATATGAGAAGATAGGAAAATAGTGTGTGCATGTGTGTGTGTGCGTGTATGTGATTGGACACATATAGTTATACTATATTCTTGCTGTATGCATGTATATTGCATATATACATGCTTATGCATTTTTAAGTGTATGCAGAAAAATAACTGATGCATACTTGCATGATAGTATCGTTCATTAGTTTTTTTATTGCTGAATAGTACAGACCATCTCTATTAATACCAAGACTTTTCTTAACAACTTGACTAGGAAGATGGTCAGTTTAAAACTCAAGTGGGGAATAGAATACAAAGGTGAGTTACCTTGTGTTCTTTTCTTGTGCATTTCATTTTTTTTCTAATTTTTTGGTTTCTTCCAAGTTTCTTTGCTTCAGTGGATTCCTATATGAACCTAAAGGTGTGCAAAAATTTAATACCATGCAGCCTTTTATCATTGCAACTTCCATTTTCCGTTTGTTTGGCACTTTCTAACTTTCTTATAATTATCCATGGATTGATGAGTGAAGCTAGGCAATAAAGAAAAGTATGTTAATGGGTAATTCACTAGAAATCTTCGAAAAATCTTGATTTGATAATTTAAAAATAAGCTCATGATTATCACATTGTGTGAAATTTCTAGCAATTGCCAATTTGTGTTGCATGTGCTAGTCAATCTATTTATCAGCTGCATTGTATTGTGTTCTTTTTTGGTTTGTAAATGTAGTATGTTATACTCCATATGTAGGTGTACTAATTTTTTTTTATTTGTGTGGATTATCAAGGGACAAAGAACTAGCAGATGCTAACCATGTCTGAGAGACCTATATGTGTGTTTTTTAAGCACAAGATTATTTCTTATGTTGTCTTTGATGGTATGTGTATTTGCATGAAAGTGCATGTGTGTGTGTTTACACACACACACATGCACATAGATAAATGCTCAAGTATACATACATGCAACAGATTGCAAGGTTAAAAAAAAGTGCTATTGAAAGAGCAGCTAGATACAAAAAGGGCATTGGCAGATAAAAGGAAGAAAAAGTTAGAGGTAGAGAGGAAATGTAGAATAGAACTAAAGGAAGCAATATAGATGGTCATGGAGGGACATGCTCGGGTGCTAGAATAGTATGCAGATCTTGAGGAGTTGGTGGAGAGAAAGTAACATCAATTTCACGGACAGATTATACTTTATGTAGTATTATTAGATACATTGATGAAGAATAAGATGTAATCAAATTTTGTTATGTTTCTGGTTTAACTTTGTAACATATTGTATCAAAATATTTTATTAACTGATTTTATTTTTTTTGTTAATTATAATTAATGGTTTATAGTTTAAGTTTTTATTAGATTTAATATAAAAATTTCAAAATATGTAATTAAATTTAATGTAAAAAATTAAAAATGTGAAAATAATAATGGAATTAAAATAGCTAGAGATTTTTTTACTCGCTAATTTAACTACGGAATATTCCCTCGCTAATTTAGCGAGAAAATTTTCACTGGCTAATTTTGCTAGGGAATATATTTACTAATTAATTTTTGTGACAAGCACTTTAGATTGAGAAAAAGTTCCATTGTTAATCCATTGTTATATCGACTTTAGTGACGGAAAACCCCCATTTAGCTAGGGAATTTTACCTAGTTATTTGGGATTTTTCTTGTAGGGTAAACATATAGACATATGGATACATAGATATATATATATATATATATATATATATATATATATATATATATTGATAGATAAATTTATCAACAAATAGAAAGATAAATACATATAAGCATAGAAATATAGATAGAAAGATAAATACATATAAGCATAGACATATAGATAGAAAGATTTAAAATAGATATATAGATAAACATATAGCAAGATATACAGATTAATATATAGACACATATATAGATAGATGGATAAATAGATATATAGATAGATAGATAAATATAAATATAGAGAGAAAGTTAGATAGCCAAATAGATACAAAGACACATAGACAGACATATATATATATATATATATATATTATAGATGTAAAGATATGCAGATAGAAAAATAGAAAATATACAAATTGAATGATAGATGAATAAATAGATAGATAGATTGATTGATTGATAGACACAGAGAAAATGACATGATATATAGAAAGATAGATAGATAAACAAATAGACAAATAGATGGATAGACAAATATATATATAGGTAAGTAGATCGATAGATAAGATAATAGAGCGAGATAAATAGAAAAATATATAATTAAACAAAAATATAAATAGATAAATAGATAGATAGACAGATAAACATATGATAGATTGATTGATAAATAGTCAAATAGATAGATAGTTAGTTAGTTAAATGAATAGAAAGATAGATACAAAAATAAATAGATAGACATATAGGCACATAGTTAGATATATAGATAGATAGATAGATAGATATACACATTGATATAGAGATAGATATGTATAGGAAGAAAGTTGATAACCAGATAGATAGATAGATAGATAGGTATATATATATATAGACAAAGAGATAGATTAACTAATATATTAATAGACTGATAAATAGAAGATAGTTGGATAGTTAGATAGATATATAGAAAGATAGACATTTAAACAAATTGACAGATTAAAAGATAAAAAACTAGATATATAAATAGATAGACAAATAAATAGATAGGCAGATAGATAGATAGATAGATAGATAGACAGATAGAAAGAAAGATAGATAGATAGATAGAGAGACATATAGATAAAAGATAGGTAGATAGATAGGCAGATAGAAAGAAAGAAAGATAGATAGATAGACATATAGATAAAAGATATATAGATATAAAAATAGATTAATCGACAAATTGACTGATAGATAGACAGATAGAAAGATAGTAAAATATTTCAATATATAGATAGTTAGATAGTTAGATAGATATATTGACATTTACATATTTAGATAAAAAACAAATAAATAGATGGACAAATAAATAGATAGACAAATATATAGACAAATAGATAGATAGATAGATACACAGATACATAGATACATAAATAGATAGATATATAGATAGATAGTAAATAGAAATATAAATATATAGATAAATAAATAAACTAATAGACTATTAAACAACTTGATAGATAGATTGATATACATACAGATGGATGGATAGACACAAACAAATAAATAGATAGATTGATAAATAGATATAAAGATAGACAGATTGATAAATTTACAAATAGATAGATAGATAGATGTACATTTAGAGAGATTAACATATAGATAGATAGATAGATATATAAAATGATAGTAGAATAGATAAAGAGGTAGATAGAAATATAAAAAGATAGGAGGATAGATAGATAGACATAAAGATATATAGATAGATATAAAGATTAATAGTTAGATAGATATATAGATAGATATATAGGCAGATAGTTAGATAGATAGACATATAGGCAGATAAATAGATAGATAGATATATAAAGAGATAGACACAAAGACAGACAGACATATAGATAGATAGATAGACACATAAAATGATTGATATAGATATAGATCGATAGATAGATATATAAAGAGATAGACACAAAGATAGACAGACATATAGATAGATAGATAGATAGACACATAAAATGATCGATATAGATATAGATCGACATACAGCTATGCAGATAGATAGGTGGACATATTTAAAAATAGATAGACATAGAGATAGGCAGATAGAATGATAGAAATATAGATATATAGATATATAGATATATAGATAGAATGATAGATATAAAGATAAATAGACTAATAGACATATAGAAAGATTGAAAAAAAGAAAGAAAGATAGATAGATAGATAGCTAGATAAATAGATAGACAAATAGTAGATAAATACATAGTCCGACAGATAGATAGATCAATAAATAGACATTTAGATTAATATATAGACAGACGGACAGATAGATAGATAGAAATATAATAGATAGAAAGATTGAAGATAGATAAATAAATAGATAGATAGATAGATCAACATATAGACAGATAGACATATAGTTAGTCAAATAAATAAATAGATAGATAGATAGTCAAATAGACATATAAAAATTATACATAAATAGATCGGTAGATTGGCAAATATGTAGATATTTAGATATATAGATAGATAGATATATACATAGATAGATAGATATATACATAGATAGATAGATAGATAGAAAGATTGATAGAAAAAGAGATATATATATAGACAGATAGATATATAGATAAGTAGATAGATATATAGAAAGATATATAGACATATAGATAGATGGTCATATTTAGTGATAGATAGATTGATTGATTGATTGATAGAGAGAAAGATATATAGATAGCTAAAAAGATATACACATAGATAGATATATAGATAGATAAACAAATAGATAGATAGATAAATTAATAGAAAGATAGGTAAATTGGTAGATATATAGGCAAAATAGTCAGATAGATAGACATACATATATATAGACACATAGATACATAAATATATACAAAGATATACAAATTAATAGAAAGACATAAAGATAGATACATAGATAAATAGATAAATAGATAAATAGATGAACATATAGACAAATTGACTGATAGACTAAAAGGTAATTAGATAGTTTGATAGATAGAAATATAGATAGATTGATTTATTCATATATAGACAATTAGAGTGTTAGAAAATTAGATAGATCGACAGACAGATAGATAGATAGAAATATAAATTGATTAATAGATAGATAGAAATATTTACAGATAGAAATATATATAGATAGAAATATATACAGATAGAAATATATACAGATAGAAAAATAAACATAAAGATAGATAAACAGATAGATAGATTGATAGACATATAGAAAGATAGAAAGATAGATTGACTCTTAGACTTATAAAGTGATATACTATTATAAAAATATATAGATAGATAATTAGACTGACAGATAGAATGATAAATAGATAGACAGGTAGATCAATCGATTGATAGATGATAAGCAAGTATAAAGTTAGAAAGAAAGGCATAAAGATAGATACATAGATAAATATATAGAGAGACAGAAAGATAAATAGATAGATAGATAGATAAATTTAAAGATAAACAGACATAAAATAGATAGATAGATTAATTGATAGATATACCTATAGACACATAGGGAGATATATAGATAAATTATATATAAAGAGACAAATAGACTGATAGACAAATAAAAAATAGCACGATAGATAGTTATATAGATAAACATATTAGTAGATAGATAAATACACAGACAAATAGATATATAGATAGATAGATAAAAAGATAGACTAGTAGACTGATAGACAGAAACATAGTTATATAGTTATAGAATTAGATAGTTTGACCATTAGATAATTAGATAGATAGACAAATAGATAACTAAATAGATATATAAATTTATAGATTGATTGATTAATTGATACATATATAGATAGATAGACAACTAGACAAATAAACAACTATACAAATATATAGATTGATAGTTAGATAACTATATAGATAGATATGTAGAGAGATAGATAGATAAACATAAATATAGATCAATAGATAAACATACAAATAGACAAATTGATAGAAGAATATATAGATATATATTATAGATAAATCGATAAATAAATAGACAGATTAATAGATAAATAGTTTGATAGATAGATAGATAGAGAGATAAAGATATAGACAGATATTCATAAAGGCGGATAGATAGATAGATAGACAGACGAATGGACAAATAGCAAGATAGATAGATAAATAGAGAGAGATATATATATATATATATATATATATATATATATATAGCTTATAGATAGACAGATAAATAAGTAGATAGTTAGACATATAGAGATATAGATAGATATATAGATAGATAAAAAGATAGATTGATAGATAGTTAGACATATAGGAATATAGATACAAAGATATATAAAGAAATATATAAATAGATATATAGAGAGAAATATAGATAGACAAATTGACTGATAAACATATAATCATTTCATAGATATAAATATATATAGATTGATAGATCGATATATAGATAGAGAGATAGAGAGATATACAAATAAATGGAGATACATATAGATAAAAAGATATATAGATAGATAAACAGATAGACATATTGACATATCGACATATAGGCAGATATACAAATAGATAGATTAATAGATAGACATATATACATATTAACAGAATGATAAATAAATAGATCACTAGAGAGACAAATACACATATAGTTTATAAAAAAATACATATATAGATAGATGAAAATATAGACATATAGTCAGATAGATAGTTATACATATAAATAGATAAACATATATACAAATAGAAATCAAGATAGATAGATAAACAAATATACAAATAGATAGATAAACTAGACAATATATAGGTAGATAGATGGTTAGATAGGAAGATAGACTATTATAGGGATACATAGATACACATATAAATATAAATAAATAAATAAATAAATACACACACACACACACAAAATGACTTATAGATTAATGATAGAAATATAGTTACATAGTTAGAAAGATAGATAAATTGATAGATAAATATAAAGATAGATTGATAGATTGATTAATGGGTAAAAAGATAGATTGAAAGATAGATAAACTTATAGATAGATATTTAGTTAGACATATAAATAGAAAGGTAGATAGGTAGATAGATAGATATATAATAGATAGATATATATATATATAGACTGGAAGATAGTTAGATACATATATATATAAATAGTTAGACTATTAAAAAGATAGACTGATTGACATATAGATAAAAACATATTTATATTGTTAGAAAAATAGATAGATAGAAAGTTAATTAGTTAGATATATAGATAGATAGACAAATAAATATATAGATAGATAGATAGATAGACAGATAGAAATTTTTATAGAAATAGTTAGATAGATTGATTGATTGATTGACAAATAAATAAATAATAGATAGTTATTAGATAGATAATAGATAATAAATAGATAGACAGCTATATAGATAACATATCAATAGCTAAATAGATAGATAGATATATATAGATAGATAGATAGATATATAGATAGATAAATAGATAGATAGATAGTTAAAAAGATAGATAGATAGATAGATAGATAGATAAATAGACAAACAAATAGATAGAAAGAAAAATAGATAGAAAGATAGATAGGTAGACAAATAGCCACATAGAAAGATAGAGAGATATTTAGATAGATCGATAGACATATAGATAGATAGATAGACATATAGGCAAATAGATAGATAGATAGATAGATAGATAGATAGATAGAGAGATAGACAGACAGATATATATATATATATATAGACAGAAAGATAGATTGATATATAGACAGATAGATAGAAAGATAGAGAGATAGAATTTTAAATAGATAGATAGATAGACTTATATAAAGATAGATTGTTATACAAATAGACATAGATATATATAGATTTCAATAGATAGACAGACATACTGATAAAGATACAGTCATATATATAGATAGAAAGATATAAAGATTGACAGTTAGACGTATAGAGAGATAGAGAGACATAGAAATAAACAAATATATTGATAGATAGAAAGGAATATATATAGATAGACAAATAGTAAAATAGACAGATTCACAGATTGGTAGATAGATAAATAGGTAGATAAACAAAAAGACTAAAAGAAAGTTATATGATAGACAAATAGATAAATTTCATAGATATATAGATAGTCAGATAGATAGATAGACAGGTAGATATATTTGATAGATTTACATATTGACAAATAGATATATAAAAAATAGATCGATTGATACAAAAATAGTCATATAAACATAAATACATATGGAAAGAAAGATATATAGATATATTGAATGAGATACGAATAAATAGATAGACAAGTAGAAAGATACACATATAGATAGAAAGATCGAAAGACATATAAATAAATAGACAGATATACAGATAGACAATTAGATAGATAGATAGATATATATATATATATATATATATATATATATATATATATATACAAACACATAGAAAGATATATAGATAGTTAATTAGATAGACAAATAAGTAGCTAAGCAAATAAGCATATAGCTAGAGAGACTGATAGTCAAATTGATAGATAGACAGATATATAGATAAGTATATATATAAATAAATTGATAGACAAAAAGACAAATAGATTGGTATTTAGATAGTCATATAAACATATAGATAGAAAGAAATATAAGTCGATATACAGATATAAAAATATACAAGTAGATAGATAATAGATATATAAAATGATAGAAATATATACAGATAGACAGATAGATAGATAAATAGATAAATGACATATAGACAGATAGTTAGATGATAGATAAAAAGATAATCTTATAGATAGATATACATATAGAGAGATAGAAATAAAGACAGATATAAAGATATAAATATTGATAGATAGATAGATAGATAATATATAGATAGATAAATAGTTAGATTGATAGATAGACATACAGACACATTGACACATAGACAGATCAACACATATATAGATGGATAGATAGGCAGTTACATAGATATATAGATAGAAAGCAAGATAGATACATTGATAGACAGATGGATAGATAGATAGTTAGATAGATAGACAGAATGATAGATATATAGATAGATAAATAGATAGATTGATAGAAAGACAAATGGATAGATAGACAAATAGACTTATAGATAGAAAGATAAAAAGAAAGATATATAGATGCATATACATATAGACTAATATACTTGAACATAGATTGACATATAGATAGAAAAATAGATAAATAAATAAATAGATAGATAGATAGATAGATATACATATATATAGATAGATAGGTAGGTAGGTAAATAGATTGATAGATATATGAATAGACAAATATGCATATATGCAAATAAGCATATAAACATATAGATAGATAAGTAGATAGATAGACTAATAGACATATAGACATATAGACATATAGACATATATACAAATAGACAAATATTTAGATAAAAAGATATATAGATAAGAAGATAATTAGATAATCAATTAGATAAATAGAAAGATTGACATAAGATAGATAAATAGATAGATAGAATGATAGGCAAAATGGCAGATGACAAATAGAGATATAGATAGAAAGTTAGATAGATAAATAGATACATAAGCAAATAACATATAGATTGTTAGTAGATTGATAGAAAGAAAGAAAGATAGATAGATAGATATATAGACATTCATATAGACTATTTGATAGTTACATAGATAGATATATAGAAAGATAGACACATATATTGTTAATTAGATATTTTGATAGATAGATAGATTCATAGATTGATAGACATAAAGATTAATAGATAGATAGTTAGAAAAATATATTGATATAGAGATAGACATATAGATAAATATATAGATAGATAGACATCTAAACATATAAACATATAGAGATATAGACAGCTAGATTGAAACAACGATTTACAAATAGATAGATAGATAGATAGATAGATAGAAAAATAGTATAAAAGACAAATATATAAATAGATACATAAATATATAGATTGACTAATGGACAGAAAGATAGTTAAATAGTTAGAAAGATAGATAGATTGAAACATAGATATATTAGATTATTAAATAAACAGATATATAGATTTAAAGACATTTTAACAAAGTGAGAGATAAATATATCGACATTTAAAAAATAGTCAAATTGATAGATATACATGTAGATAGACAGACAGAGAGACATATACACAAATACAAAGATAAATACATAGACAGATATATAGAGAGGTAGTTAGATAGATATGTATATATATATATATATATATGGAGAGGTAGATAGAAAGAAAGACATATAGACAAATAGCCAAATAGACATATAAATAGATTAACATATAGAAAAATATATATATATGCACATATAGACAGATTCGAAGATAGGTAAATAGAAAGATAGATAGTTAACAAGTATACAGAAAAATAGATAGATAGAAAGATGGATAGATAAATAGATAAACAAATAGGTAGATTGACATATAGAGATATTAATAGATAAACATATATATAGATATATATTTAGATAGATAGATATACTAAAAGATAGATATGTAGATAGATAGATAGATAAATAGTTAGATAATTAGATTGTTATATAGTTAGACAAATAGAGAGATAGTCATATAGATAGATTTACTCATTGATAGATTGGAAGATAGATAGTTTAATAGATAGATAAATAAATAGTTTAGAAAATATAAATATAGACATATAAAGAGATAGACAAATAGATAGATTGATATATAGACACATAGATAGCTATATAGATTGACAAATAGAAAGATATATATAAAGGCATATAAATAAATAGATAGATAGCCAGATAAATAAATAGGAAGATAGATAAATAAATTGTAAGTAAGATAAAGAGATATAATGATAGAAAGATTAGCAGACAGATAGATAGATACAAATTTAAATAGATAAACATATAGTTATATGACCAAATAGACATATAGATAGATATAAAGATAGATATATAGAAAAATAGATAGACAATTAGATTAATATACATATAGTAATATAGATAGATTTATAGAAAAGTAATAGACACATAGATATATACATAGAGAGATAGATATTAAGATAAATAGATCGAAAGATAGATTGATAGACAGAAAGACCAATAGATAGATCAAAATATAGAGATATAGACATATAAATAAATTGACATATAAATAGATAGGAAGATAGGTATATAGATTTCTAGTTAGATAAAGAGAGAGTGAGAAATATAGATAATCAGAGATATAGATTTACAAATTGATACATAAGCAAATAAAAGAATGTTATATAGACAAATTGACATATAGATCGATAAATGGATAGATAGATAAATAATGGATAGATAAATAAATAGATAGATAGACAAATAGATAGATAAATTGATCGATAGTCAAATTTAAAAATTGACTTATAGATATAGAGACATATAGCGGTATAAGTAGATAAGTATATAGTTAGATAGATAGATAAATAGAATTATAGATAAAATAATTCAATAATAGATAGATTGATTAATATATATATATATATATATATACATACATACAGATAGAAAGATAGATAGATATACATATAGCTAGATATATAGATTCATAGATAGATATATATTTAGATAAATAGATAGTTAGATAAATAGATAGACAGATAGTCTTATAAAAATAAATATAGATATATAGATACACACATATATATAAAGATAGATGGACAATTAGACAGATAAACAGATATACAGATAGACAAATAGAATGATAGATAGATAGAAAAATAGATAGTTAAACATATATTATGATAGATAGATATATACAAAGATATAATGACTGATAGATAGATAAATAGTGTGATAGTGAGTTAGATACAAAGATAGTTAGATAGATAGATAGACAAATAGATCGACAAATATATAAATAAACATATAGATTTATAGATAGATAGATAGTTAGACAAATAGACAGATAGGTAGATCGGCAGATATAGAGATGGTTAGATATATAGATAGTCATATATATAGATAGTCCGACATATATATAGATAAATAGATAGATTAGAAAATAGATAGATAGATAGATATATAGATAGGCTAATAGACACATAGATAGATAGATAGATAGACAGACCAACAAACAGATAGATAGATATATATATATATATATATGGGCAGATATGTAGATAGGCAAAAAGACAAATATATAGATAGACAGATATAAAGATAAGTAGAAACATATATAGTCAGATAGACATAAACATAGATAAGCAAATAAATAGATAGACAAATAGATAGATAAACAAATAGATATATACAAAAAAATAGATATAATGATAGATAGATATTTAGACAAATAGCTAGATAGATAGATAGATTTAAAGATAGATAGATAGGAAGATACATAGATACATAATTAGAGAGATAGAAATATAGATAGATAGATAGGTAAATAGATTTATAAAAATATAGATAGATAGATAGACAGATAGACAAATAGAAAGATAGACAAATAGAAAGATAGACAAAGAGATAGATAGAGAGACTAATAGATTGATGGACATATAAATAGATAGATAGATAGATAGACATATATATAGATATGTAGTAACACATATAGACAGATTGAAAGATAGAAACATATATAGATATGCATATAGGCAAATAGATAGATAGACAAACAAACAGACATACAAATAGATAGATAGATAAAGAGATAGATTGATAGATTCATAAATAGATAAATAGATATTCAGATAGGTAGGTAGGTAGGTAGATAAATAGAAAAATAGATAGACAGATAGATAGTCAGAAAGATAGATAGATGGATAGATATATAGATAGACAGATAAACAGATTGACTATTAGAATGATAATTAAATAAATTGATAGGTAGATAGACAGATAGATATATAGATAGATAGACAAATAATGAGATAGACATGTAGAAATATAGATAAATAGACTAATGACTAATAGACTTATAGATAGAAACATAGATAGATAGTTATACAAATGCATAAATATATATGATAGACAAATACATAGATTTATAGTTTGATAGATTGATAGATAAAAAAAAGATAGATAAATTGATATGCATATACACAAATAGGAAAATTGATACAAAGATAGATAAATAGATAGATAGATAGTTTATTAGACAAAGAAATAGATAGATAGACATATAGATAGATAGATAGATAGAAACAAAAATAGACATATACCCAAATATATTGATAGATAGATACATATATCAATAGCCAAATTGTTAGATAGATAGATAGACAGATAGAGAGGAAGAGATTTTGATAGATTGATAGATTGATAGATTGAAAGATAAACATTTAGATATATAGACAGATAGACGAATAGGTAGGTAGGCATATAGATAGATAAATAGATAGTCAGATGTATAGATAGACAAAGAAAAAAAAGATAGATAGATAGATATATATAAAGATAAACAAAAATATAGATAGACAAATAGATAGATAAATAGATAGAGAGCCACATAGACAGACAGATAGATAAATACATTCATAAATCATAGATAGACATATAAAAATATTTACAAATAGACAAATAAACAAATAGATAGATAGAGAGATATACAGATAGATAGATATCCAAATAGAAAGATATATTAATAGATAGATCGATATATACAAAGATAAATTTATAAAAAATAGATAGTTAGAAAGATAGATAGATAGATAGATAGACATAGAAAGATATATAGATAAACAAAAGATAAATATATAGATAGAAAGATAAAAAGATATATAGATTGACTGATATAAGTATGGTCATATAGATAAATAAAGATATACATACATATATATATATATATATACACAAAGAGACATATTGAGAAATTGATAGATATATCGAAAGATAGATTTATAGATAAACAAATACATAGTTAAACATATATGTAGATAGACATAGATAGATAGATAGTTAGTTAGTTAGTTAGTTAGTCATTTGGTAGATAGATAGAAAGATTGATTGATTGACAAATAGACAAATAAGTAGAATGATAGATAATCTCAAATATAGATAGATAGATAGTCTTATAGATAGATAGAAAGATAGACAGATAGATAGATAGAGGTACAAATAGACATATAGTAAAATAAATAGATAGAGCGACAGATAGACAAATAGATAGATTATATGATAGTCTAATAGAATAATAGACAGATAGAAAGATATATAGACTAATATACATATCGATAAATTGACAAATAGATATAGAGACAGACAATCATAGCGAAAAGATATAGAGAAAGATATATAAAAAGATATACATATAGATAGATAGAAACTTAGTTAGACAGCTAGATTGACAATTAGATAGATAGAAATTTAGATAGATATATAGATAGATAGATAGATAAATAGACAGATAAATAGAAAGTTGACAAATATATTGACTAATAGATTGATAGATAAATAGATATATTGATTGATAGACATATAGACACATAGATAGACACTAAGATACACTAATAGATAGTCTAATTGGTAGATAAATAGATAGTTAGATAGAATGATAGAAAGATTGATAGACCAATATATTATATATGATAAACATATAGAAAGGTAGATAGATAGATAGAAAACATATAAATAAATAGACATATAGATAGATAAATAGATAAATAGATTTATAGATAGATAGGCTGAAAGATAAACAGACAGAAAAAATATAGATAGAAAGATAGATATATAGACAGATAGATTGATAGATAGTTAACTAGTTAGACAGATAGACGTATAGATTAATAGATAGTTAAATAGTTAGACAGATAGACAAACAGATAGATGGATAGATAGATATTTAGATAGATAGATAAATACATTGATATATATATTGATAGATTGATAGAAACACATATAGATAAATAGACAAATAGATAAATAGACTTATAGAAAAAGATATAGATAGACATATAGTTATATAGATAGCTAGATAGATAGATATTGATATTAATATATAGATAGATAGATAGACATATCGATAAATATATAGTCAAATCACTCGATAGATTGATTGATAGATAGATAGACAGATAGATAGATAAATATATAGATAGTCTGAGAGATAGATAGATAGATAGATACATACATACATAAATAGACATATAGATTGGTAGATAAATAAAGAAATTGTGATCTATATAGATAGAAAGATTGATTGATTGATAACAAATAGATAGATAGACAAATAGACCGATAAATAGATATAGAGAAAAACTGATAAATAGATAGATAGACAGAAAGATACATAAACAGATAGCTTGATTGATTGATTGATTGAGAGACAGACATATCGAGAGATAGTCATATTGATAGATAAACCAATAGACATATAATCATATAGATAGAAAGAAAGTTATATATAATGATAGATAGACATATAGATAGATAAAGATATAGACATATAGACTAGTTTTTAGATTGACGGATAGATTGATATATATATAGATAGACAGATACATAAATAGATAGATTGATGGATTGATAAAAAAATATACATATACACATAAAAATAGATAGATAGATATACAAATAGATGTATAGATAGATAGATATACAAATAGATATATAGATAGATATACAAATAGATATATAGATAAATAGATATATAGATAGATAAATAGATAGACAGATAGTCAGATCGAAAGATAGACACATTAACACAAAAACACATCAATAGAAAGATAAATCGATTGATAGACACATACACAAATAGTTATATAGACATATAAATTGATTGAAAAATAAACAGATATACTTATAGATAGATAGGATGAAAGACCTATAGATTGATAGATTGAATGATAGACCAAAAAAAGATAGACAAATAGACACATTGACAAATAGATAGATATATAGATAGATAAATATTTAGTTAGTTAGTTAGATATATAGTTAGATAGTTAGACACATTGACTTATAGAATTATAAATAGAAAGTTATTTATACATTAAGACAATAGATAGATTGATGTCTTGTTTAATATTTGAATTTCAAAGAAGCACAAGATACCATGCATTCTCAAACCACACTGGCCATGCATGATAACTTATTTCGTGTGTACATTTATAATAAGTAATTGTTCCATCATTATATAATATTCACATGAGTAATATGATAGATAATTTGATTAGTAATATAGTAAATCATTTTGTTTTTTTTAAAAATGTGGATAATCTATATATATCCAATGTAGTAGATGTGTGGTGTGTGTGAAGTTGCTTATTTAGTGCAGTCTATGTTTGCTTTACATGTACATTTTTTTTGTTTATAATGAATCATGTGTACTAAAATACTTCTGTACACAAAAAACTTGGCAATATTTTTTTCACACATACAAAAAATTAGAAATTGGCAAGAGTAGCCTGAGGGTATAGGTGAACTATTTTTAGTTTAAATGTGGATGAAACCAAAAATAGGAGAGGCTAGCACAATGCACCAGCTAATTATGAGGATGATTTAGTTTTAAATGTTGATGAAACTATGTTATATTTTTGTTTTAACCATGTAATTTTTGTATCAAAATTATTTTGATCTATTTTTGGTTTTTGTTAATTATTTCTTAACTTTTTGATTTCTAGCTTCCTATTCATTTTTCAGACGCTCTCATAAAATTTAGTGGTATAGGTGAAGATACATTATCTCATTCTGATGTTGTAAAGAAGATGTGAGACTATATAAAAGAAAATAATCTATAGCTATGCCAACATTCATCATATACACCTCCCCCCGATGAGAATCTGTGGTGCTATCCTTCAAGTTCAATTATTCATTAATGGATCCATCAGATAGGTGGAGAATAATATGTGATGATAAGTTGAAAGAGCTACTCCAACACAAGTCTTTCACTAGATTTGTAGTCTCAAAGCTTTTATCTTCTCACTTCTTGAAGAATGAATAGTGAGTAACTTGTGGGCACATGATTTTTGCCTATGTGTAGCTAACAAGAGGAGATTTTTTTGGTGGCATCATTGTTCTTAATTCTAGTTTTGTTCTTTGTTTGGTTGACTAACCTAATCATGATTCTTTGTAGGACATCTGATGTGCAAACATGGCATCAATTTTTCGAAGATGACAACTTCAAGTGTCACATGTTCATATAGGTTTTGGTTTTTGATTTTGATATTATTTTTGATTTTGATTTTGATTTTGATTTTGTTTTAGTTTTTTGAAATGTTTCTGCTATAAAATTAGAGATTTTGTATTTGTGTTGATACTGTTTGAGCATTAAAATTGATGTAGTTTGAGCCTACACTAAGAAGAGGAGAGTCAGATGTGACTAGAAGAAAGCTAGATTACTTCCTTTCGTACGAGTCAACACAAATTGATGCAGCCAAAAAATCTATCAACCAAAATATAACCCACACACTAAATCATTTTTTTATTATTTTTTTTAATTTTTCAGCAATATATTTATTTTGCACACTACCATAACACACTACATGCATTCACTGCCCACACTACTTCACAAAGCATGTCACACTGCATTCATATAACTACCCACTACATTTCCACACATGCATCCATTATGCACACTCTCACATGGCACATGCCACACTGCCACCTTATTTGTGTCACACTACATACACATTGATACTACTACACACACGCACGTGGTGCATTCTAGACTACCACAAGTGCATAGCAAACTTTCACGTAGTGCATGCCATACTGCCACATTATTGCTTGCTAGACTACCATATGATGTGTCTCTCTATTATTGCATGCCAGACTACCACATGATGTGTCACCCTATTATTTCATGCTAGACTGCCACTTGATGTGTCACCCTATTATTGCATGCAAGATGGGTTGTGTTGTGATGCAATTTTTAGTGTCTAGTTTTCTTGATTATTAGTGCCCAGTTTTTTTACAGATGGATATCATTGGGTTGTGTTGTGATGCGATGTGAATTACACTTTCATGGACGAAAAAAAATTGCAAATATTTAGAAAGCTAGATGTTTGTACATTTTCTCTTAATATTTATGATGAGGGAAATACTCTAAGCATTGTAACTGATTCCTCTGCTCATTGTACACATGTTGCTGCTATTGCTACTGCTCTCCATCCTTAGGTATCACACTTGTCTGCTGTTGTTGGTTTATTCCTTCATGGTGGTTTTATATTTTCAACTCTCTCTTCAAAGCTATTGCTCAATTGAGCTGCACCTGGGGAACAAATAGTATCATGCATGATTGGAGACTCATGCTTGGGGTCAATGGAAACAAGGAGAAGCTTGAAACGGGACCTAATAGCTACAATGGAGTTTGAGTACATTTTATTAGTCATTCATATTTACACTAGAAAATGACATTCACATGGTGAAAACACTTACTTTTATGTAGCATAAATGTGATCTCATGAATATGAGCTTTGGCGAGCCCACTTTATATCTAGATTATTGTTGTTTTATTGATCTTGTTAATGAAGTATGAGCTATAGCTATTAATAATTGATTCACATGTTGTTCTACTATCTGTGTATCTAAACCTATTTTTGTTTGCCCTGAATTATGAGTATGTGGTGAGCAAGCACCATGTATCCCCTGCCATGGCTGCTGGTGCACATTGTGTTGTTGAGCCACATTCCAAAGGATTGGAATATACTTGCTAGATTAATTTTCATCGATATTGAACCTTGATGAAAGTTCCACTTTTTTCATGTGTGAATTTTATTGCT
Organism: Sapria himalayana; assembly: GCA_029783825.1. NCBI lineage: Eukaryota > Viridiplantae > Streptophyta > Magnoliopsida > Malpighiales > Rafflesiaceae > Sapria > Sapria himalayana. The sequence continues at coordinate 216,031 of JAREIK010003557.1, forward strand.
TCTAAAAAATTACAATGATTAATTTGAGAACTTTGTTTTGGGCGTGTAAAGTTATGGCCCATCATCCCTTGTTTTCTTTTGCAGCATTCTTGTTCTATCTCTTCATCATTTGGTTTGTCCTAGGGCACATGAATACTTGCAAGTTTCATGAAGCTAACCATCAGTTTTGTATGAAATAAAGATAAACCAATGTGGGAAATATGGTTAGTGCCATCATTTACTTGTTAATTACCATGTGAAAGTGAACTGTTTATGTGAAAAAGGAGATTGAAAACAACTTTTAATCAACATAAACCAATTCCTTCTTATTTGCAATATGCTCTCGATTCTCATATACCATGGAACAAGGAAATTGGTGATGATTTGTGATCAAGTAAATATGATTAGGGTAGGTATGGCAAAATTTAATAATGGAAATGGTTAAATATTTTGTACTACTATCCTTGGGTTTGTTTTTGGTAAAATGGGCTGGGCAACCTATAATGCAATTTTTAGCCGCTAGGTCACCTTCAAATGCAATAGTCTAGGTAGCTGTCTTATGTTCCACATAGATTGGGTCAGAACCAGTTGAACCAAGCAAATCAACTGAATCATCATCTCGCCCAAGGGCTGATACATAACCAGATTGTAAAATCTTGTAAAATTGCACTGGTTTTTAGTAGCTTTCAAATTTACTTGTATTGAATATTGTGAAACTTGTAATGCAGTCCCTAATAACCAGTAGAAATATCCAGAGGACTTTTGATAGATATTTAGATTGATAGGTAGATAGATATAAAGACAAACAGACTGACATATAGATAGATAGATAGACAGATAAACAGATAAATACATAGATTGATAGATAGATTTTTAGACAGATGGATAGACAGATAGATAGAAAGATAGACAAATAGATATACAAATAGATAGATTAATAGATAGATTGATAGACATATAGATAAATAGACAGATAGACAGACAGATAGATAGATATATAGACAGATAGATAGAGAGATAAACAGATAGATAGACATACAGACAATAGATAGATATATTGATAAATATATAGACAGATAGATAGACAGATAGATAAATAGTAAGATAGATAGATAAATAGAGATATAAAGAGATAGATAAATAAATATACAGATAGATCGATAAACATACAGATAGATAGATAGATAGATAGACATATAGACAGATAGATAGATAGACAAACAGATAGACATATAGATTGACAGACAAAATGATAACCTGATAAATAGATTGATATATAGAAAAATAATTAAATAGGTTGAAAGATAGATTGACAGAAATTTAGAGAGATAAAATAATTAAATGATAGATAGATTGATAGACAAATCGATATGGAGATTGATAGACAGATTGATATGTAGATTGATAGAAACATTAAAAGACAGATTGATAGACAAATAGATAGATAGATATAAAGATAGATAAATAGATAGATAGATATAAAGATAGATAAATAGATAGATAGACAAATAGAAAAACATATAAAAAGAAAGAAAGAAAGATAGATAGATAAACAAATAGATAGAAAGATAGATAGACATAAATAAATACAGATAGATACACAGATTGATAGACAGATTGACTGACAGATATATAGATAGACAGATAGATAGATAGATAGATAGATAGTTAGATAGATAGATAGATAGAAATATAGATGGATAGATAGATAACCAGTTAGATAAATAGATAGATAGACACATAGATAGATTGATACACAAAATAATAGATAGATAGATAGATAAATAGACAAATAGATAAATAGATAGGTAGATAGATTCATAGATAGATTGATAGATAGACATAGAGATAGATAGATAGATATATATATATAGTTAGATAGACAGATAGATAGACATATAGAGAAATTGATAAATTTACATAAAGATAGATAGAGAGATAGACAGATAGATAGAAAGATAAATAGACACATAGATAGATAGAAAGATAGATATATAGATAGACAAATAGATAGAGAGATAGATAGATAGATAGATAGAAAGATAGATAGATAGATAGATAGATAAATAAATAGATAGATAGATAGACAGATAGATAGACGGATAAAGACACATAGATAGATAGATAGATAGTAAGAC